>APFE030555816.1:58264-71863 GCA_000404065.3 Pinus taeda | reverse complement strand
GGGGGGGGGGGGGGATTTTTGGGTTCACAGATAGGTAAGGATATTACCATACCAAGGATTTTCTATGTTAATGGTGAAAAAGTGTTCATTTAGATGGTCGTCATTAACCAGCTGATTAGGTGCACCAGTAAGAAATTTAGAAATGAGTTCAGCAAGGGACAAACCTTTCTTACTCTTGGGTGTGACAAATTTGAGATAAAATTCTTAAAGGACAACAATCCAATGGGTGTATTTTCTGCCAATGATCCATCAACTCAACAAGAAATCCATGGGGTTGGAATTGGTCACAATTTTGGTGGTATGCATAAGGATATAATGACGAAGCTTCTGAACAAAGAACATGACAGCCAACGCCAGCTTTTCTTCATAGGAGTAGGACACGGGGGTATTGTTAAGGTTGTTACTGACATATTCTATGACGTTCTCAATACCTGTTGAATCCTCTTGTATGAGGACCCCAACAACCGAATGGGTGGATGTAGAGATGTACAAAATGAAATCCCTCTCAAAGTTAGGTGGAATAATCAAGGGAGAAGAAGTGAGAGCATGTTTGAGGGCATCGACAAACTGTTGAGCTCGGTTATCCAAAACAAATGGAATGGTAGATCGAATGAGTCGAAGGAACCCATGAGTTGTGGTGGCATAGTCAGTAAAAAACCAACAAAGAAAGTTAGCTTTGCCTTGGAGGCTTTGTAACTAACAAAGGTTACATGGAGGAGAAAGTTCAAGGATGGCTTGAAATTTGAGTGGGTCAATAGTGATACCATCTTTGGACACAATGAAGCCCAAAATTCATCCAACAGGAACAAAAAAGACAAACTTAAGGGGATTGAGGTGAATGTTATACTTGCGACATTGAAAAAACATGTTATGCAAATCATGGAGGTGTTACGACCGAAGTTTGGATCGAGTGGTGAGACCATCGAGATATGCAAGGATAATATGAGCTAAGCCATGAATGAAGTAGGACATGGCATGCTAAAAAGTGGCCCCAACATTCTTTAAACTGAAAGGCATGACCTTGTAAGAAAAAGTTCCCCACGGACTAATGAAAGAGATTTTCAACTGATTGGCATAACATATATATATTTGGTCTATGAACGGTGTGGGAAAGTTGTCTTTGGGACACACTTTGTTCAGATCACAGAAGTCAGTGTAGACACGGATGGTGCCTTGGATTTTAAGAACAGGAATAAGATTGGACACCCATGCGTTGTATTCAAAGGGATATATGAAACCACGCTACTTGAGCTTATCGATTTCAACTTTGATAGCTTCACATTTGGAAGGATGGATATGCCTTTGTGTTTGGCAGACGGGTATGGCATCAGGCCAAGTTTTGATATGATGCTCAACAATGGTGGGTCAATTCTAGGCATTTTAAAATAAGACTAGGCAAAAACATCACGAAATTTCTTGAATAACTTGGTGTAAGCATCAATTTCTTCTTGGGTGCATTGTGCCACCAAGATAATGTTTTCCTTGACCCCTGGTTTGTTCAAAATGTTGATTTTGATGGTGAGGGAAATGTTAGCCATATTTCCTTCTTCAAAAGCATTTGGCGTAGGAATGATATTTTTAAACCAATCGACTGCACCATGAATGAAGTCTTTGGACTTGACAAGATATTAGTCTTTGGTTTGTTGTGGAAGGAAGTATGCACGATGGTGCATATCATCCCAAGGATAATCAGGGGTCAGCATAGCTTCCATGATGTCACCATTAGAATATAAAATGGGTGGACTAGAGGAAGAAGGAACACATGATGGCGAAGAGATACATGAAGCATCTTCATAAGAGACAAGTTTCACATACGCATCGTCAAGGTTGGGAGACATATGACAAGGAGATGGAATATCTACCGATGTTGAGATAGGGGTGTTCGTCAAAGAAGGTTCAACATAATCACATAGGAGACATCAATGGAGTTCTAATGCATTGATATCATGGATGATGATAGGTGGAGAATAGGAGCGGTACTATCTATCATCTTGACATTAGGGGGAGGGATCACAATGGGTGTTTGACAGGCCTCATATTTTGGTGTAGGAGTGAGACCAAAATCTGCAGGTAGAGAGGTGGACTCACTACAAGTGGCCTCTAATTCGCAAAGCACTTGAAGTGTATCATAAAAATATTTGAGATGGGGACAACGATGAGAATAGTGGCCATAACTATCACAGAAAGCACATGGGTGGTTTGTGCATAGTGATCTGTTCTTCTTAGTTGACTCAGGCAAGGTGATATGGACCTTAGGAATGTTAGAATCAGGAAAGATATCAGCAACCTCATCCTTAACATGAGGGAGTTCAGGAAAATTGTTGGTGGCATGACCAGAAACATCACACAAAGCACAATGAGGAATGGATTTTGGCATCTTAGGAGGAGCTAGAGTTGATGCATTATCTTTGGTTCCCTTTTTCTGGGCTTTTCCCCCCTCGCTAGATACTTTCACAATAGGATTAGGCTCTTGTTGAGGGTTTTGTGGAACTGATGCAAAGGTAGGGGTAGGAACAACACGTTGGATTAGGGTCAAAGTAGTGTAAGGTTTTAATTGATTGGATGGAGTGTTTGCAGGGGGATCGATGTACAAGACTAGGATCCCCAAGGTAATGTTGGTGATCAGGTGCTCAAGATTATGCTAAAAAATTAAAGTGTCAAAATCTTGTCAAACTCAGATTCATAATGACGAGCTCTTTAGTCTGAAGCTGAGCTTGATAAGATTTTGACACTTTGATTTTTTATCGTAATTCTGAGCACCTGATCACTCCTCCCCACTAGAAGCCTTTTGGACCCCAAAATATTTATATTTAGTTATTGAACAAATGAGGGTATTGTTCCCTCACCTTCCCCACTTCAATCCATTTTGTCTTTGTTGGATGTGTACCTTTGAGACCTACCCGAAGATAATCAATACTTCCCCTTTTAGTTGTCCTTGTCAATCTGTCAAATATAGTGTCTTGTTGAAGCACATCAAAGAATTATGGAGAAAATTCTTCAATAGATGGAATTTGAACATTCTCTCCTTGATCTTCAATAAAAGGAGGTTAATACAATCTCAAATTTTCAACATTAACAATGGAATAGATTTGCTGAAGACAAATCAATCTTGAAATCATTATTACCAATCTTTTCCAGAATTTTAAATGGACCAAAACGAATTGGTTTCAGCCTTTTACCTTCACCTTGAAGCCTTTCCTTGCTAATGTATAGCCAAACTTCATCACCTACTTGAAACTGATGATCCACATGATGCTTATCATGCCTTGCCTTATACTTTACTTGACTCTTTTCTAGTTGTTCTTGAATTGTTTGGTGAATCCACTAAATTTGCTCAATGAATTTATTTTCTTTGTCTATGTCGCTATGTCCATCTACAACTACATCTTTCTCAAAGATGAAATCCAAAGGTGATTTAGGAAAATAACCAAGATACGCCTCAAAAGGCAAAGTTCGAGTAAAAGAGTGTTTTGCTCGGTTGTAAGCATGCTGAATATAATGCAATTATTCATCTCACAACTTAGGATGTTTGTTGCAATAACCTCTTAGAAAATGAATAATTGTCTTGTTAAACATTTCAGTTTGACCATATGTTTACGGATGGAAGGTTGTAATTTTCTTCAATTTGGTGCCCATCAAGTTCCATAAACTTGACCAAAAATTCCCAACAAATCGAGAATCACGATCACTTACAATAGAAGTAGGCAATCCAAAATGAACCCATACATTTTGAAAGAAAAGTTGAGATGTTTGTTCAGCTGTAATTTTCTTTTTACGAGGCATTAATATCCACATATTTCTAAACCTATCAAAAATACATACAAATAATCATGACCTTTCCTTGATAAAGGAAGACCTCCCACAAAATCCATAGAAACACTCTCTCGTGGACGTGAAGGTACTAGAAGTGGTGTGTACAATCCTAGCTTCCTATTACTAGTTTTACTGACTGCACACAATGAACAATCTCTGACAAAACGTGACACACTTTCAAGCATACGAGGCCAGTAAAAATACCTCTAAATATTTTCCATTGTTTTACTTACACCGAAATGTCTAGAAATAAGAGAAGTGTGTGCTTCCCTTGTGACATTTACTCTCTCTTCCTATGGAATATAAAGTTTTACCAAATGATACAACAAATTATCATGAACATGGTAGTCTAATTCCTCAACTTGGTGGCCTTGACTCAAGTTTAAATATACCTCTTGAAATTCAACATTACGTGCATATTGCTCAACATAACTTTGAGGAAAAACAAAATGATTATTGAGTAAAATGGTTGCATTAAAAATTGGTCTAGAAAGCATATCAGCAACTTTGTTATAAATACCTTTCTTGTACTTGACTACCAAGTGGAATTGCTGCAAGAATCCCATCCAACGAAAGTGTCTTTCTTGCTGCAATTTTCTTTGAGATTGCAGATATTGCAAAGGTTGATGATCGATATGAATAATGGTTTCTTTTCCCATCAAGTAATGCTTCCATTTCTTCACACTTTGCACCAATGTGTAAATCTCTTTATCATACGTAGGATAATTAATAACAACACCATTAAAATTTTCATAATGAAATGAAATGGGCTTACCATGTTGTAAAAGAACTACACCCATGGCATAGTCAATTGCATCTATTTGTATTTCAAAGGGTTGTTTCAAGTCCGACAATGTTAAAATTGGGGCTGAACTGATCGTTTGTTTTAAAGCTTCAAATGCTTTTTGTTGTTTGCCTCCCCACTGGAAGACAACCTTCACGTTGGTCAAAGCATGTAGTGGAGCTGCTATGGAAGAGAAATTGGCCAAACTTCCTCCAATACTGTGATACTCCTAGAAAACTCCTTACTTTTGTGACTGATTGGGTATTGACCAATTCACAATGAATGAAACTTTAGAGGGGTCAACCTTCAACTCACCTCCTCCAACTATGTGGCCCAAATACACTAAGGAAGTTTTCCCGAATTCACATTTAGAAATCTTCAGAAATAATTGTTCTTTTCTCATGAAATCCAAAACTTTCTTCACATTACCAAGTGGAATTGTTGTAAGAATCCCATCCAACGCCTTTCTTGCTGCAATTTTTTTTTAGATTGCAAATATTGCAAAGGTTCATGATCGGTGTGAATAATGGTTTCTTTTCCCATCAAGTAATGCTTCCATTGATTCACACTTTATGCCAATGCATAAAGCTCTTTATCATACGTAGGATAATTAATAACAATACCATTAAAAATTTCATAATGAAATGAAATGGGTTTACCATGCTGTAAAAGAATTGCACCCATGGCATAGTCACTTGCATCTATTTGCATTTCAAAGGGTTGTTTCAAGTCCAACAATGCTAAAAATGGGGCTAAACTGATCTTTTGTTTTAAAGCATAAAATGATTTTGGATGTTTGCCTCCCCATTGGAAGAGAACCTTCACGTTGGTCAAAGCATGTAGTGGAGCTGCTATGGAAGAGAAATTGGCAATGAACTTCCTTCAATACTACGTTGCTACCAGAAAACTCCTTACTTCTATGACTGAATTGGGAATTGGCCAATTCACAATGATAGAAACTTTAGTGGGTTCAATCTTCAACTCACCTCCTCCAACTATGTGGCCCAAATACACTAAGGAAGTTTTCCTGAATTCACATTTAGACATCTTTAGAAATAACTATTATTTTCTCATGACATCCAAATCTTTCTTCACATGCTTGAGATGCTCTTCTCATGATTTGTTGAATATCAAAATATCATCTAAATAGACAATTACAAACTCATTAAGAAAGGATATTAAAAAATCATTCATAACTCTCATGAATGTAGCTGGAGCATTGCAAAGACCGAAAGGCATAACCAGCCACCCAAACAATCCCTATTTGGTTTTAAATGCAGTCTTCCAAATATCCTCCTCAGTTACTCTAACTTGATGATATCCACTTCTCAAGTCTAATTTAGTGAAATATCTTTCATTATTCAAATGATCTAGCAAATCATCTATTCTGGGAAGTGAACCACATGGTGAAGTAGAGGGATGAATTACACCTTTATCTAATAATGCCTAGGCTTGTTTCTTAATTTCTAAACTTTCTAGAATTGACATTCAATACATACCCATATTTGGGAGTGGACAGTCTAAGCTAAAAGTTGAATTGGTTGATGTGGTCAATCGATATGGATACATGTTTCAAGAACTAAGGGGATTGCCACCAAAAAGGGGAATTCAACACAAAATTCAAAATCTTATCAAACTTAGCTTTAGATTGAAGAGCTCATCATTCTGAATCTAACGATGTGAATGGTACTCAAATCCGAGTTCGTATGCAAAAGTTAGAGCAAGTCAAAGTTTAAGTTTGACTTATCTACATGGTAGGATTGGGATGATGTGGCAAGGCCTTCAGCGATTGAGGAGGTGCCAAGTGGAAAGCTTCCATTGGCCCCGAAATTTCATAAATCATAGTCGCAAGGCAGAAAGGCCGTTGTTACAAATTGGCCCTGGCAAGTTCAGGATTATGATGCGATGAGGCCATCGCATATCACAATTGCATATTGAAGAGGGGAGAACAAGTCAGAATTGGCCCCTGGTAGTTACCAGGTTGCGATGTGATAAATTACCCGGACATGGGATTTTATATGTCACAATTTAAGTTATCGTCGGGTTCGTCGATATCGCATCACACAACATTCTGTTGTTAACATTGTGAAATGTGATAGTTCCTGGATACGATGTCGCTACATGTTGCGATTTAATAACCTGTCAAGTCCGCCGATATCGCATCGTAGCATTACGTCATGTTAATAAGACCTTTGGCCACTGAATTTCACTGATTGCGATGAGCGATGGACCCCGCACGCGGTATTTTATATCTTACAATTAAAAATCCCCGACGGGTTCGCAATATCGCAATCACAACGCTTTGTTGTGTTAACAAGACCATAAGAGCCTGCGGCACTTGCTGATTGTGATTTGCGATCGAACTGATAGGATATTTCCCACCGTGTGGCGAAGTTCTCACTCCATTAGAAAATTTTGGAGTGGAAATGGGGTTTTTGGTCGGTTTTAGAGCAATTTGTGGAAAAAATAATGGAAGAACTGGGAGAAGCCATAACTTCTTCAATTCTTATACAAATTGGATGCAAAAGGAGGCTAGATAGCCATTGTTTTGGTATTATGAACTCATTGAGACAAGTTTCAGAGGCATTTGAGTATTGTAAACACACTTTTGTTGTAATTTGAGCATAATAGAGAGGCCCAAGCCATTAGAAGTTGGACCAAGGAGATGTAGCTTAGGAGGGGTGAACTCCTTTATCATGTGCTTGATGTGTGTTGTATATTGATGTTATTTGTTGTTACTTTGTTGTTGTTTAGCATATGTTTTATGTTAAATTGTTTCTAACATTTACATAAAAAACTCTCATGGGAATCCATTAATTAAGAAAAAGTATTGAATCCTTAAACACTTGATAAGCAAATGATAAGCATCTTGGGTTTTAATCTGAATGGGGAATTAGCACAACATAACTAATTTGATCCATTTTGGATCAGTTGGGTAGATTAAATGTAGCCGTGACAGGTGTATAGTAAAATCCATGAGGTGGAAATAAGAACAATATTTGACTAAAAGGATAGTGGCCTAGAGGAACTTCTCCGAGATGGTTAAGGCCTAGGGGAACAGTTCCAGGTAGGAATGGGTTAGGATAGACACTAGCTGAAGGAAAGTTTCCTTGAGGAATAGTACCGGGAGGCAGGGTTGAGTTAGGAACAGCAAGTTGCAGAGGTGTGATCTGATGTGACGACATACCAGACCGCTTGTGGGTGGCCCGCAAATCTTGGAGCATGCAAATACTAGATGAGCTAGGTTCAGAAGGAGTAGGCAATAGACCATAGTAATCACCAAGAAAAGTGGAATATTTTTAGACTCCTGGAGAGGCATTGGTTAAGGACGAGAAATTTGTATTGTTAGCCACGGAAGAAATGTTGGACTGAGGTGAAGTCTAGGATTTGTGATCATAGTACGCCAACTGATCGATGATAAAAATCTTTCCATTAAGGGAAAACCACATCTTATGGTGGACTATAGATGCAACAGTTGACATGGAATAAGTATAAATACAACCCAAAAGGATGTTATAGTCTAAGGGAGCATAAACGACTTCAATGTCAATACAGATAGTCTCATCGACAACTGTGACTGGCAGTTGTGATATAAGCCAAGGGGCTCTGAAGGATGACCATCCCATGCCTGAAGGGTGATGATGGAGAGAGATAGGTCAAGGGAACCAAGTTTCTTCCAAGAATTGGCGGTCATCACATAGGTGGAGGCGCCTTCATCGACGATACATTACTGAACAATGGTGTTTCTAATGGAGACTAGTATTTGAAATGCAACAGATGAAGGTAGGGGAGGATTTTCCTAATTTTCAACATGAAAGAAAATCATCTGATCATCTTGAGGATCCACGATACCCAAGGAATATATAATAGATTTCCATTGGCACGGGCACATCTGGAGGATTTACAGTGTTGAGATGGCAGCAGGACACTGTGCCAAGTCATCTATTATGTTGTATGTATGGGGAACTTTGGCAGAAGCATCATTTCGACATAACAAAACTTTGGGGATCTTGAGAATAACCTCAAACTCCGGCTGAGGGATATGTAAGGTATCGTTGGGTGATGATAGAGGCTTTGTGGAAAATTTGGGTTGGGACTCAGTCACTGAATTAGCAGGTGACTTGTCATACTGGCGTTATCGAGTCTGAAGTTTGACTTTCTTGGTATTTACCTCATCAAAAACCATCATAAGAATCTAATAATCATGGTGCCTAGATGGTGGAGTTGGTTGATCTTCCTGACCTTGTGTAGGTTGGGTAGCTATATATCCTTGGTGAGGGAAAGGATTGCTAAAAAATGTCATTTGAAATGAAGCAGGAAGGGGAGGAGGAGCAGTGGATTGCAATCCTTGAGAAGCTGTTTGAGGTTCCCATACTTACCACATCTGAGGTAAAAGAGGACACTCATGGGTATAATGACCATATACATTGCAAAAAGCACAAGGATTTTTCGTACAAAGAGCCTTGTTTTGCTTGGATTGTGATCCAAATCGGATCCATACATGATTGTCATAGAACCATGACTAAAACAGGTCGAACAAATCCTCGAAGAATCCAAACCACAGTCAAAAACAACCTGAACTAGTGGCCATGGCATCCAGCGTGGAACGATGAGGACCTTGGTCAAAGCGCGTTGACCGAGGCCCATGGAGACTGCACAGGAGGTCAAAATAGCCCGTGGGAGCCCCAAATCGGGAAAAGGAGCTGGTTTTCAATATAACGCACATCGCTAGGAAAAAATGGCAAAAATGGAAAGCCTCCAACACTCGGTCGCATGGAGGAACCGAAGGACCGCGGGCAGAAAAAGCAAAAGGCGCTGAAGGAAAAAGGCGGGACACATACCGAAAACCAGCAGTTTCCCTAGGACGACCTTGAACGGTAAGCAGTTTTGGAGAAAGCGGAGCGATCACAATCAGCGATCGACATGTGGCAGCAAAGGAGAGAGAAAAACCACCGCGATTGCGTGCTAATGGTCAAGCAGGTCAACCATGCTCGACGAGCGAATAACGTTGGATCTGGAGGAGCCCAGATCGGACGGCTGAGATTGCGCCTGATAGACAGAGCAGAATTGACAGGGGATTAAGCCGCAATTTAAGAGGATTTTGAATCCGTTGACTGCCATGGTGGAGAAAGCAACGAATCAACAAGCAGGTTGGCACAGTTCTGATGGAGACACGTGGCTACTTCCTGAGTATTATTCTGACTCCGAACAGGGAATTCCAAGCATACAGGTGACAGGCGAATCGACACAGGAAGGAAAGAAAACGAACTGACACGAAGGTCGAATGGCTAAAGCCATGAGTAGAGACAGTGAACCAGGGAGCAGAAGAGAGATTCAGAGTCCAAGCGACCAAGAGAGATAGTAAACAGTGAACCCTGAGAGGAGGACTGAGCACAGAGAGTAGTAAAGTGAAGCGGAGGAGACAGAGGGCCAAGCTGACCACAAGCAGCATCGAGCACCCAAGAGCTTGAAGAATCAAGCCTTCCCATAGAGGAATCTATCTGGATTGAGCATCACAGTTGGCTCTTTCCACTGTAGACCGAGAGTCATAGAGCTGGTAGGAAGAATAAGAGTCTGTGTACTCCAAGTGGCTTAGGGAATCCAAGAACCACCCTGCCAAGCAAAATCTGCTTCAGGAGAACTCATAGTGATTCCCTGCATTTGTAATTCTCTGCTTAAAGACACAATAAAACAAGGCCAGGGTCTCTGTTTTTCTCTAGTTTCAGAACAGACATATATATATACAGTGTTTTATATGATAGCGCAGGTTGTTTTCCTGGTCAGGAGGCCCAGTTGTCATTTTATCTTTGGGTTTTTACGATATGACTGTAAAAGCTGGTTTGTATGGACAAGGCCTGCCTGGAACAAGGCAGCACAACAGTGACAAACGTAAGCTATGTTTATGCTTACAGTTTTTTTGACTGAACTTGACGGTTGCAAGGAGATGAGTTTTCTATCCCCTTGAGAACTGGAGAGGACTTTTAGAGCTCAGGATGAGCCGGAATGTCTCCACATATGCTTGTAACTTTTTTATTGCTTATAAAAAAGTTCGCTTTTTTCCTTGGAAAGAAAAAACAAGGCCACCACTGAAACTAGACCGGAGACGTAGCCCTGGAGAATAGGGCGAACTCCTTATTAAAAATTGTGTGTGTCTTTGTATTGCTTACTGTATTTCTCTGTTGTCTTTCCATTTAAAATGTATGTGTATTAGTAATCTGATCGATCCGTTGTTTCAATTACACAGAACACATACTAGCACATGAGTCTGTAATACCTTTGTTTAATAAATCTTCAACTGAGGCCACTCATAGGGTGATTATCAGACCAAGTGGTATCAGAGCTCTAGGTTGTAAGGTTAAACAAGCTTGTGTTGGTTTAGCTATGAATGATCACTAGATCAAAGCTCAAATTAGGAGAAGGAGAGTTGGTGGAAACTAATCCTGAAATTGGGAGAGTCTATTTTCGGAAGACAATGTCAGAAGAAGGTTATGCGGGACCAAACCCCCAATTCATAGAAAGTTTCCAAGCTATGAAGTATATGGTAGAAGAAATGTATAGGCACTTTAGAAAGCATAAGGATGAAGATTCATCAGGCTCCAAACAAGATAAGGAAGAAGATGAATCTCATTCTCATGACTACTCTAAAGGAAAGGGAAAAGAAGAAAGCTTTCCTACACCTCCTAGTAGCCCTGTGCATAATAAGAAAGCATCTTTGATTAAGTTAGATGTTAAATTTGATTTGCCTATATATGATGGACAATTGAATGTGTTAGATTCAGTCTTTGCAGCCTTCCTCCGGTGATCAAACATGCTCTCACACAAGTGATTTTAAGGTGTCAAGGTCAAATTTTATCATTTCACTAAGTCTTCAAGTAAAATTTGGTCACTAGGCATTAGGTTTGGGGTTTGATTTTACCCTTGTTAAAGTTGTCCAAATGATGTTCCATGTCACCATTCAGCTGAGTGTACCATCATTCAAAGGATTTTCATCATCATGTCAAGTTCCACTGGGTCATTTTACACCTTGTTCATTTGCCCCACACATCGAGATAGGTTTCACTCAAATGATGTTTCTGAGCAATCAAAGATGAATTTGGGAAAAATGAGAGAGGTTTTTATCGACACCTGAAAAAGGAATAAAAACCTCCTTCACTTTTTACACAGGTATCATGGTTCTGAAGAAAAGTCAAGAATACAATTGCCTTGGGAGAATTGATGCACCTCTGGAGCAACCTTGGGAAAATCAAGTTTTCTCCTAGCTCGGTTGGCCAAATGACTTCCTGGATGATCCAAATGATAACTAGGGACACGTAGCTTTTCAATGAGATATCATCAGCTCAATTTGGAGTTGAGGAAGGCATTCAAAAGTTGACTGTAACAGCACTCTTCCTTGAGGCAGCCTCACTGGGCACATTTTGACCAGTCCTAGGAGATTTGATTTTTGATAGGGAAAATGAACTCCAAATTAAACAATTCCAGTTGGGTTGGAAAGTATACTCAAAGAAATTTCCAACGAGCTATCCTGTACCCAATTTTGACACCGGTAAGGCCTCCAAAAGTCTCCTTCAAAAACCGCTACGCACAGGTTATATGCGTCACGCCTCAAGCCCACTGCGCTGCGCCACTTCCCTGTGCACCGCACACCTGCGCGACGCTAAAAATCTAGAGCTCCAAATGACGAATGGCTTGTAGTTTTGGATTCAGCATGAAACATCATGACCACTGGTGCCCGGACAAGAAATTTGGAGCATTTTTGAGGCATTTTGGGTCACATGACAAATTTTTGGACAAGAAACAGGAAATTCCTCCCTGTGCGTTGCGCACCCTGCGCGACCCTAAAATTATAGAGATCCAATGAAGAAACGGCTTGCATATTTGGATTCAACATTGAAAAATATGTCTACTGGTGTCCGGGAAAGAAATTGTGATAAGCTTTGGGTCTCCTAAAGGTCAAAAAACACCCAAAAATGGCCTCTCTGCCACTTTTTGGGAACACAGAAAGTAGACTTGGGAGAATGAATATTTGAAGGGGAAAATGAGCACCAAATTGAGAAATTCCAGTGGGGTTATAAAGTAGATAGGCCAATATTTCCAACAAGCCCACTTGGGCACATTTTAGACACTTGGAAGTGCCCCAAAATAGGCCCCAAAGTAGCACGACACACAGAGAAAAGCGCGCGGCACACAGAGGAAATTTTGCCCAGTTTGCTCCTGTTTCGCGAAATTTCGGGTTGTGAATTCTCCAAGTGGGCCCGGTCATCCAATCTTCAGTTTTTTGGCACCAAAGCCAGCTTTTAAAGAGTTTTCTCTCCAGGTGGGCATCTATCCAAGTGACGAAGAATGCAAAGGGTCACCACATGCCAAATGTCATGCTTGAGAGCGTTGCACCTGTAGCTGATGGTTGGCTCTCCAATTCCATTTCGAAATGATTTGAGTAACTTCCCAACCCCTGGGCATTCTATCTGTTCATGGCACATTCTATATATTGTATGCAAGCTATTTGCAAAGGGTTGGCTTGTAACTTCTGGGAGACTGTGAGAAAGAAACTTTATTTCTGCATTGTATATTTTTATAGATAATTAATGAAAGGCAGCGGCTCTGTTTCATGCAATTCCTGTGGTTGTGAGTATAGCAAGTGTTTCTCTTATGTTTCATATGTACTTTGTTATGTTTTGTATTCCATTTCGCCTTTATTTCTGGTGAAATTTTTCGAGTGAGATCAGGTAGAATTCAATTCTATTGCTCTACCTGTGGGAAAATCTCGTATACAGTGTTCATTATTCTGTTTGAAAAGGATTCATGTCGCCCATGCCCTTTTCAAATTCATAATAATTCTCTCCATTTCTTTGTTATGTTCCATAGTTTCATTTCGTATCCATTTCTGGTGAAATTTTTCGAGTGAGATCAGGTAGAATTCAATTCTATTGCTCTACCTGTGGGAAAATCTCGTATACAGTGTTCATTATTCTGTTTGAAAAGGATTCATGTCGCCCATGCCCTTT
>APFE030555816.1:19750-54405 GCA_000404065.3 Pinus taeda | reverse complement strand
ACAACCCCCCATTTCATAAAAATTTTCTTTCTAACTATAATATGAAATGGGTCCCTTTTAAACATAGATGTGTGAATAAATTGGTATCAACTCATCATTAGAAAATTCTTCATCAAAAGGTCCAATGGAAATGTTATACTATAAACCTTTTGAACTAATGAAATTGGTCTTATGAATAAATATACAATTCTTTATTACTGCGATACAGCGATCGCAAGATCACATATCGCAACAATAAATAAAACATAATGCATGCACCCATTAACTTATTCCGATCCGAAAAGCGAACAACTATCGAATATCGGGAAAGGCGAATAGCAAGTATAATGAAAGACCCTCCCCTATTTCTCCGATGCGATATCGCTATCGGCAATCGGAGGATGTAGCGCAGCGCATGTTTATGACACCTTTAAATCTCCCGATGCGATAAGGTATATCACCATCAGTGATCAACGATTTTGCAATGACATAAGTAATATGACCCGAGCCCATCCCCGATTGCGATACATTAAGGCGCGAGTTTCAAAACATATTTAAAAAAAGGCTTGCATGCATTATTTTGGATTATTGTTAAAGCCTTCCCATTCACGTTACCAATCATCGATTGCGATTTACTTATGATTATCCACCAAAAATCCAAGCCACACTTAAATCAATCATTCGGCATATAAACGATATGATGGGCATTTAAAACTCCTTTACCATGATTGACAGGTTAAGCGACCAATTAATGAAGCAGTTATGCCGAGATCTTCCCTGAGATTGTATCTACGGCAGCATCACTATAATCTTTCATTATTTGCTAATTGATATAATTCTTTCATATTGGCTCATACTACCTATTCTTTGTATAACGTTAGTTTCATTCCTTGCGCAGAACTCCGCCGAAAAGAACAAATTCAAACCAAATGGGAAAGAAATCCAAGAGATCCATGGAAACAGCGGCTCCTGCAGTAATAGTGCAGCCCACTAGTGATCCAAGACCAAGTAAAAAGGGTTTGACTTCAGACACTACATGTCTTGGCCTTGGAAACACAAGTTGGCAAAGCATCTACAATTTAATTGAAGCAGAGGAGCCTGAGGCAGTACCAGTACAAGTTACCGCAGATTTAACTAGAAAATCAGAAGCTTCCCTTAAAGATTTAGTTGACTCATATTTGCACAGAATAGCAGCCCGTGAGAAAATTCTTCCATACACTGATGTAGTGCGATGGGCAGTAGAAGAGATCCTGGTTTTAAACAGAACATTTTGCGCAATTGACGGAAGGATTTTTGGCTCATTTCAGCCTGATGACTTAATGAAAATGTATCACTTGCCCGAACCTCAAAAGAAATACAATAAAGCCTTTCTTGAAAAGTTCGCAAGTGAGAATGATACTGAATCGACCCCAATTCGGGAGTGGAGACAGAACCCCGCAAGGCACAAACATGAATCCTCATGTAAGTACTCTGTAGATTCATTATGTTCTCCTTACTGTTATGCCGAGGCAATGATGTGTAGAATTTGGGGATTGCATGATTCTGCAAAGTTCACTATTGAAATGGTTCCTTTAATGGAAGCGACGGTTAACAGTGAAGTAATGGATTGGGCAAACATATTGTCAGATAAATTAGCCACTGCAATTCTTGAATTTAGATCAAAAACTCACACAACCGACAGGAATATTCCTCATTTTTATTATAGTGCTTATATTATGGATACTCTTTGCTTCAATTCTGAATTTCCTATAATTGGGTGGAGATGGACTTCACAAGACCCCATACCAATCCACATTTATCATCAAAAGTTATGGAAGGCGCACTATAAGGACCACTTGTACCAAATCTGTAATGGTTTCATGTTACCTATCTATTATGTCATTTTTTATAAACCTGCCCCAAAGATTTCCATGGAAGTAGAGGTTGACCTAACCGCTGTAGGAAATTGGTTCGGGGAAGACAAGTTCACATACATAAGGGTTTTTGGTAGCCTTGCAAGACCTCATGTCCTTCCTCTATATGTACCTGAAAAGCTGTTAGCAAGAGAATTGGCCTACCAAATAACAACAGCAAGAACATCCAAGATTCTTAGGAATTCTAAAAAGCAGGCTTGGACTACTTTTCCTTTGAGATGCAGTGTTTATACTCTACACAATTACAAGCATGCGGAGAAGGAGGCATAAAAAATAAACATGCTCAATCTTGCAACCATTCCTAACAGGAAATTCGATCCAAGGAAAGTTGCCTATATTGTGCTTGAACAAGCCAAACTTACAAGGTTTGATCATGAAAAGGATGAGTTTGATGACCTGTTTTCTTCAGCAGAATCATTATTCCAGGTACAAACGTTGGCAAAAATGAGATATAATGATGAAAGGCTAGTAGAATTTAATAGGCTCAGAGAATAGAGGTTGCAAACTCTACCTCTGGACTTATTAGCTACTACCCCAACAATCCAGTCAAGCGAGCCTGAACAACAAATTATTGATAAACCTCCTGCTATAGAAAAGATTCTCGAAAGAGGAAAAGAACCAGAGCAGGAGAAAGAGCAGAAAAAAGAACAGGACAAGGGCAGTGAAAACATCAATATGGATACTCAGATTGATCCCAAGCTCCTCCAAGAATGGCAATAATTTGACACTATTATAAGCAATCTAGAAGGTTCACAAGGTACCAACACACCCAAAGTAATAGTCGGACAAGATACAGCGTCAACAACGGTTCCAATTGAAGGAACCAGTGGCCTACCCACCAACACAAATGTAGAAATAATTCCAAAGGATCCATCCGATCAAATTATTTTGCAAATAGAAGACATACCTCCATTAGATGTCTTTTACAGTCGCAAACACAGGACTGTAGTGAAAAGACAGAGGAAAAGGAGAAGACTTGATAAATATTCCATGTTTCCAACACAAATAGAGATAGCTAATGTAGTGTGGAAGAAGAGTTTAACCCTTCTGATGACCTTACAAAACTTTCTCAGTATGCCAGAGCTTATTCAGCAGCCACTATGGATAAAGCCTCGGAAGTAAGCAATCTACTTAAGGAAAGAGACCAAACAATTGTTTCATTGCAGTTACAAGTGTTTGAAAGACAGCAGAAAATTGAATAGTTAGAACAACAACTATCAACACAGCAGCAGATAAACAACCAATTAAATAAGCAATTGCTGGAGGAAAAACAGAGGATAGACTCAAGCGCAATACAAAAAAAAAAAAGAATTATCCGAAGCATTGGCCAGAATAAAGACAATGAATGAACAAATGATGAAAACGAAAGATGAGCAAATCGCTCAGCTTTCACATCAAGTAGAAAAGTTCAAGAGTCTTCTGCAACCAGCAGATTTCAGGTCCGAAGCTCTCCAGATCAACAAAGCATTGGTTACACAGCTAAGACTGTTATGTCATAACGTTTCTCTAGTTGAGCCCCTTTGTGAGATTACTGCATCAATAGTTGACAAGTCAGTCGATGCTAGGCAGGATTTGGAATAGGTCGATGAGACTCTAACCAACTTCCTTGCTTGGCAAGCCACCAGTGAAGAGTAAGCCGCAAATCTGCCTAAAATTCTAGAGTCACACAAAGAGATCCTTTTCTTAGAATGGCAGTCACAGCTAATGAAAGCAGAGAGAGAAATCTCAAGATGCAGATCATCTACCAGTAATTTAATTGAGTTAATCAATAACACTCTTTATCTGTCTAACATGATTTTGCAGTGCACTCCAGGTAAACTGTCGTCAGCCAAAGCATTGGAACAAACATGCAATCAAGAATTGGAGAAGAATGGAAGATTAATTGTCGGCATCCAAAGTTTAACTTGGGATACCTTTTGGTTTTTCTTAGTAAAACCATACACTCAAAGGGACACTCTCAAATGTTTAACCGATGTGATTGGTTGTATCATTCCCGAAATCCATGATGCCACATACTCAACTCAACTACATTCTCGTCTCACTCATCCTCTAGAATTGGAACTGATGCTTGCAATCTGCCAGCTCAAATCAAAAGGAGATCATCTGAAACAATGAATCGTGCTGCCAATTACAAACAAGCCTATGTTGAGAAGATACTCATGATTTAGATGTACCAATTAATAGCATTTTACTTTTGTAATTAGCTAGCCTAATTAGTATTTATAGGCCCTTTCGTGCATTTAGAAAGGGTCCTCAGTTTTTTTATAAACTCAAATCTGGAAGTTGCACTATTGTGCTTCTGGTATATTTTTTATAAAGACTGAGCCAGTATTCCGAATTTTAACAAAGAAAGCTTTGATGGGATGTGCACTATTGCCTTGATGTGAAAGTGTTTCTAAGTTGGAAGAAGGAATTTGAATGCGATTGATATCGGGAGTGATTCAAATAACATATGGTACTATTATCTATGATCTTGTTTCATTCTTTCATGTGAATCGTCATTTGTTTAATCTTGCTATCATTGGATATATGTATGTGTTTTTAACAGCAATCCTTATATGTTTCACTATTGAATGTGTAAGGAGTGTTATTCTTTCAGTCATATCTGTATCAGTAATATATAAAGGATAGTGTAATAATGTTTTAATGATTACTTTGTTCAACTACTTGAACAAAGTAATTATCATATGAATAAATGTCTTTGTTTACCAATAGAGTCATCTATATGCCTGTTTGTGGATAAAGATTATCAAACATTGCACTAAAAGCAGAAATTTCCCGAGATAGGATAGTTGTTCATATTTTACCTTTTAGATTCAATCATTCATCCATTATCATTATATTAGAGAACCACACATTTATCCATCCCCTTTTATCCATCATTGGGAAACTGGTCCCATTATTTACAGTCAGAGCCACCACACCAAATGGAAAAGGAGTTGCCTTTAAGGTCCGGACCGGGTGGTTTTCTCCGATGTTGTTGCAGCGATTTTTGAGGCATCAACACACAGTTGCAAAGGTTCTGCTATTGGCCGAAAATAAATGAGACAATTTCTAGATATGTAAAGGGGTGTGCCATGTGTGCTAAAAGCAAGCCCAGTAACAGGAAATTAAGCTTGTACACTCCCTTGCCAGTTCCTTCCCACCCTTGGGAAAGCATTTCCATGGATTTTGCAGGGGGACTGCCTAAATCTAGGAAAGGTCATGATTACCTATATGTTGTTGTGGATAGGTTCAGCAAAATGTGTATTTTGATACCCTGTAGCAAACAGATTACAGCTGAACAAACTGCAAAATTATTCTTTGAACATGTATGGGTTCATTTTGGATTACCCACTTCTATTATATATGATCGAGACACCCGATTTGTGGGGAAGTTTCGGTCAAGTCTGTGGGAACTAATGGACGCCAAATTAAAGAAAAGCACAGCTTTTCATCCACAAACAGATGGCCAGACAAGTAGTTAACAGGACAGTGATTCAGTTACTGAGAGGATATTGCAGCAAACATCCCAAGCTTTGGGATGAGCATTTGTGTTATGTGCAGCTTGCTTACAACAGAGCCAAACACTCTTCCACACAGAGATCTCCTTTTGAGACCTCTTTTGGTTTCATACCAAGGTATCCTTTGGATTTTGTCTTTGGTAAAGCTACCATGGTTGATGGACACAGTGATGTGGACAAGGCAACTAGGTTCATTGAACAGATCCAAGAGACCCATCAGGCAGTACAGGAACAACTGGAAAAGAGCCAGGCCAAGTACAAGGCTAGGCATGATAAGCATAAGATGGAGCATAGTTTTCAAGTTGGAGACCAAGTCTGGCTATATATCAGCAAGGATAGAATGCAAGGTGAAGGTAAAAAGCTAAAACCTATCAAGTATGGACCCTTCAAGATACTTGAGAGGATTGGAGAGAATGCTTTTCGCCTTGATCTGCTAGCTTACATGCACATCTACTCAGTCGTGAACGCAAATTGTTTGAGGTTGTTTGAACCTTCAATGATTGAGGACCCTGAAGAGCAGAGTCAATTACCTTCTGTTGATGACCTACTACCTGAATACCTGAACGAGTTGCAGGAAGACACAGTACTGGACAGGAAGCTAAGGACGATGCGTAGTGGACAGGTGGAATACCTCAGAATTGGGCTTAAAGTTTCGAAGCTGAGCAGTGTGAAGTGGATTGAGATTGGACAAGTGAGACATCAGTTTCCTCACTTAGTCGATCCTTGAAGAAAACCAACTTTTGGTGGTCCAAAAGCTTTTCAGTTAGGAGGTCGTGATTCGAATCGCATCCATACACGACTGTCATAGAACCATGACTAAAACAGGTCGAACAAATCCTCGAAGAATCCAAACCACAGTAAAAAACACCCTGAACCAGTGGCCATGGTAGCTGGCGTGGAATGACAAGGACCTCAGTCAAAGAGCGCTGACCGAGGCCCATGGAGACTATGCAGGAGGTCAAAATAGCCCCTGGGAGCCCCAGATCAGGAAAAGGAGCTGGTTTTCGATGCGCGCTAGCACATCTCTAGGAAAAAATGGCTAAAACGGAAAGCCTCCAGCACCCGTTCGCATGGAGGAACTGAAGGACTGCAGACGGAAAAAGGAAAAGGCGCTGAAGGAAAAAGGTGGGACCCACACCAAAAATCGGCGGTTTCCCCGGGCGCCCTTGAACAGTAAGCGGTTTTGGAGAAAGCAGAGTGATCACAATTAGCGATCGACGCGCGGCAGCGGAGGAGAGAGAAAAACTGTCGTGATCGCGCACTAACGGTCGAGCAAGTTAACCGCACTCGACATGCGAATAACGTTGGATCTAGAGGAGCCCAGATTGGATGGTTGAGATTGCACCCAATAGATAGAGTGGAATTGACAGGGGATTAAGCCACGATTTAAGAGGATTTGGAATCCGTTGACCGCCACGGTGGAGAAAGCAAAGAATCGACAAGCAGGCTGGCACAGTTCCGATGGAGACATGTGGCTACTTCCTGAGTATTACGCTGATGCTGAACATGGAATTCCAAGCATACAAGTGACAGGTGAATCGACGCAGGAAGGAAAGGAGACGAACTGACATGGAGGTCGAATGACTAAAGGCATGAGCAGAGACAGTGAACGAGGGAGCAGAAGAGAGATTCAGAGTCCAAGCGACCAAGAGAGACAGTAAACAGTGAACCCTGAGAGGAGGACTAAGCACATAGAGCAATAAAGCCAAGCGGAGGAGATAGAGGGCCGAGCTGACCACGGGCAGCATCGAGCACCCGAGAGCTTGAAGAATCAAGCCTTCCCATAGAGGAATTTGTCTGGATTGAGCATCACAGTCGGCTCTTTCCACTGTAGACCGAGAGTCACAGAGCTGGTAGGAAGAATAAGAGTCTGTGTACTCCAAGTGGCTTGGGGAATCCAAGAACCACCCTTCCAAGCAAAATCTACTTCAGGAGAACTCATATTGAGTCCCTGCATTTGCAATTCTCTGCTTAAAGACACAATAAAACAAGGCCACCACTGAAAGTGGACCGGAGACGTAGCCCTGGAGAATAGGGTGAACTCCTTATTAAAAATTGTGTGTGCTTTTGTATTGCTTACTGTATTTCTCTACTGTCTTTCCATTTAAAATGTCTATGTATTGGAAATCTAATCGATCCATTGTTTCAATTACATAGAACACACACCAGCACATGAGTCTGTAATACCTTTGTTTAATAAATATTCATCTGAGGTCACTCATAGGGTGATTATTAGATCAGGTTGACTGGCCTGTTGCTAGGTTGCGGGATTAGGTTGAGGACCCTCACGGGAATTTGGTGGAGGACACTAGTTGCCTTGATTACCTTAAGACTGTTGGTTCTGATTAATCTTCCCCTTGTTCCTTTTCTTGGGGTTAGGGGAATTGGGTCCACTCTATTGAGCATACACTTGTTCTTGTGGAGGAGGTGGTTATTGTGGCAGATGGGGAGAAAACATAGGGGCCTAGGGCATTGCTATCATAGGAGCTGGAATGCTAGGCGGTGCATACTGATAATAAGGAGATGGGGCAACGTTGGTATAAAGAGGTAGTGCAATAGTTGGCCTTGACATTTGTTGATGCAAATGGGAATATGCATACGGCGTGCTAGGACATGGGTAAGGGTTTCCTGGTGGAGGATTGGGGAAGGGATAATTGTAAGTGGAACTAGTCCCTCCCTGAGGTGGACCATAACTCATCTGAGGAGGAGCAGATGGTTGAGGGTGTAATATGGTTCCAACTATGTTATCCATGGCATGAGATGCCCCTAGTGCATTAGCAGCACCAGGATGAGGTAGATTAGGGATAACAATGTAAACATAACATGACTAGGTGTAGATCAAATCAAATTTTAAGGCTATTTGGAGTGCCTCTTCCTCATACTAGGGGAAGTGGGATGCAGCATATTTAGCAATGGGGGCCAAAAATGATCTAAGGTACCAATCCATATAGACCTGATCTTTGAAATCAGGAGCTTTACAAATACTCCTCCTTCTACGCCATTCCTTAACATTGTCAGAAAGGAAAGTGGCATAAGTTTGATAAAAAGAAGTCAAAAGTTTGGTATCGTATCATAACGGAGAGGCACCTAGAAATATGACAAAAATGTTGTGGCAGGAGTTGCTAAATTGGAATGAGTGGCTTTGGGTTGATCGACATACCAATTATCAGCAACTCTAGTGAGTGGTCATTGGAATAAACGAAGGCAGATGGAGTCTTTAGTGATGGAATTTGACGAATACCACATGTGAAAGGAGAGAACATAATTAGTTGGATCTTCTCCAAGATTACCTTCAAATGTTGGGATGTCTGAAGGGAGTTTATTATGCATAGATAACCACGTGGGATCATGGAGAAGAGGATCATTGATAAGTTGGCTAAAATCGGGGAGACTTAAACCAGCCATAAAAGGAAGTAAGGGAGTAGGAGTGACCACACCGGTGGGGGTTCCACTGGTGGGGGCACCCTGGTTGGTTCTAGGGTTACAACCCTAGGTTTCCACACCCAATTTGGTTCCAACATGGTGGCGATATGAGGTTGAGAAGATGCAGAATCAAAGGATGAACTAGATGAATCAACAGAATTAGAATCAGAATGATGGCTCGATGAAGGATTGGGAGGATGAACTCTAACTCGACGGGGAGGAGTAATATGTCCTAACAGACACTAAGGGTGAAGAACTCAAATTGGATGTGACAAACACCTAAGAGGCATAATGATGTCAAGACAATAACAATCTAAGGACTAGAGGGTGATGATAGGAATAAAAGAGCAACAAGTAGCAAGCAAGCACCTAGTGCAGTTGTGCCAAGTGTAAACTAACTATTGTAATGATGTTTATCTAATACAAGAACACATGTCCTATCAAAGAAAAAGACCTCTAGCCTATAGCTGATGTAAATACTCAAATAATCCTATATCTATTGTTTTAAATGGCCTTCCAAAGAACTTCTTACATGATAGAATCTCATCCCCACAAGTAGAGTTGTCCAGAGAAAGGTACAATAGAGAACCAATTTCTTCCCACAGCCTGTCCTATAGAGTGTTTTCCTAATATTTTTCACTTTGGCTACCTTCTTCCCATGGGGTTGGTCAAGTCTTGAGCTTCTTGGTAGTCAGCCACTACACGAGATTCCTTGCCATGGGTTGGGTAGCTTGAGGAGAACTGATCGCATGATGACTTAGCCTAAACCCCCTCTGAATCGAGTTTCTAATACTCTTTGGCTTTGATCATAGGATGGTGAAGGATTTTAAGCTCCCAAATATGTCAACTTCTATATCTCAATGAAATGTACCATTGGGTGTTATTGGAAGCCAACCCCACTGATCCTACACCTACATTACAAAGATTGTTTAACCCTAGTGCCCAAGTGGTTTTAACCCATGTGTGTTGATTTATTAAGGTGTAGTGTTTCAATTCTTGGCTTGGCGAGGTTAACCAAGCTCATTTCACTTAGGGTGTGAGTGTGTGAAAATAATGTTTCATGTGGATGAGTTAATTAAGCATGTTTCATGATGCCATGTGTTGTTGAAAGTAAAATGTTGTAGTGTAAATAAATATGAAAATGATAGGAAAATAAGCATCCAATCAAGCATGCCAAACCCCACCCACACGGGCTTCTAAGAAGCTAAGAAAGAGAGGGAAAACAAGCTACTCAAAGACACGTAAAGAGGCCTAAAAGATCTAATGTCAAGGGATTGGGATTGAAAGGCACTAATATGATGTAAATGGTGCACACAAATAGCAAAATTTAGAGGTGAAAAATGTTACAAAGGATAGGTGTCAAGCCCTAAAACCTAGGATGTTCAAGGGGATCCTAAAGGGGAAAAGACAAACCCAAACTCCAAAGGGAGAAAAGGTAAAAGAAACCTATCCAAAAGATCTAAAAGTAATGGATCAGACTCTAAAAATCAGTGGCTGAAATCCCTAGACTCCTCACTCAACAAATATCTTCCTAACAATGTGGGGGTGTACTTGAAACCCTGGGGGGATTTTTCCTTCATCAAAGAGACAAATCAAGTTGGATCTATGTTTAAGGGAGGCTAAAACCAGCATTGAAGTACCCAAAACCAGTCTGTAGACAACACACTCGGAAATTCTGAAAATTTGAAAAAAATTCAGAAAATAATAAATAAATAAAAAAATAAATAATATATATATAATATATAAATATATATATATATTATTTATAAATATAAATATTATTAATATAATAATAATAAATAAAATAATAAATAAAATAATAAATAAATAAATAAATAATAAAAAAAAAATACATGTACTCACCTGAAACGAGGGAAAACACAGATTTTGGGCCAAAAAGTGCGATCTGCAACTCACGTAATGGGATGAAAAGTGTTTTTTTCTTCCGCAACTCTCAGTCAGCAAATCTCGTACATATTTTTTCGTCTCTTTCTCGGCTAATACCTGTGACCTGCGAAAAGAACCAGAAAACCACCAAAATCTGAAAGTTTGACAAAAAAAGGTTAAATACTCTAAATAGAAATTGAGAGGCTAAAAATAGCTACAGAAAACCCTGAAATTTTCTAAAACTTTAGTCACCCAAGAACGTTGTTATTACAACAACAGAGTCACCATTTTTTAGTGTGGCATTTCTTGGAATGTGTACCAAAAACACTCCACTTAAGTCACTAAGTGACAAGTGACCCTAATAACAAGTTGATGACTGTTAGCGATTCAGAGCTATAACGAAAATGGGAAACCTGCAATAAAAGTTTAGATGATTCAAAATAGAAAGTAGCAATAGAAAAATATCCAATGCAATAACCCAAATGGGAAGACTTTAAACAAATCAATATTTTATTAAAAACACGTGGTGACAGAGATCTACAAATGGGTTTGTAAGCCCCCCTCTGTGGGATGGATCCTTTGATGCTCTTAACGCTACAAAAAATGATCTTCTCTCTCAATATGTGAAAAACCTAGAAAAAATGTGAAGAACTCAAAATGGGAGCTTAAAGAAAAAAGACGATAATGGTGACGATGATTATGATCATAGTGAAGAATGAATGAAAAACCCTTCTATTTATAACAAAGTATTGAGTTAATCTCAAAAATGGAAAATAATAAAATAATATTAACCAAATCAAGGTTTACCCGCCTGGGATACTTTATTATATTTATTGGAGAGGGAAAATATATTTAAAATGGTTAAATATATTTATTTAGAAATAATTAACAAATAAATGATTTATAATTATTCGCGAGAATTAAGAACGGTATGAAATAAAAATAATTATTAAATAGTGTTTAAATAATTATATAAATAATAGAAATAAACGAAAATTAAAGAAATAGCGATTTTATTTAATATTCCTAAGGGATTTAGTCAAATGTGACAAGGAATAATTATTCAAATAATGATTTAATAATTATTCCTAGAGAAAATTAAATAAATAATGATTTCCCTAATTATTCTCATGGGGTTTTTTTATTTAAATCATAAAATAATTTAACAAAAATGGTTTACTAAATTATCTTCCGTAGTGAAAGTGAATTTTCTAAGGTAAAATTAAATCTACATGGTGTATTTCAATCCACCTAGTTCAAAATGGCTAAGTGATAATTTTTTGGTGATAACATTCTACCTTTTCATACTCAAGGGACTATTTATAAAAAGGAACCTTTGGATTTATCTTTTTCAACTCCTTTTCAACCTCTCTAAATATGAAAAGGATGTTGAGTTTAACCTTTGCTAGACTCGTAAAAACATCAAACAACGATGGAATTGTCGAACATGATGGGACCTAACCACTCATTCTCAGGTTTACTTAAAGACACTAAGAAGGATTCATTTGAATGATGAACTCACATATCAATCATATGTTATCCTCCTCAAGATTTTCAAAAATAAAGAGGTACTAACCAGAAATGGTTGGGGAAATTACGAAAATACGGTAATCCACTTGTTAATGGCAGCGAATCGCTCTTGAACATTAAACTCTTCCACTTCATCTCTGTGGTTATTGGGTTGGGAAATTTGCTTGAATTTTTGGTTCATCATACCATATCAAAGCCTCCTCTTTCGATTTTGGTTCAATGCTTCGAACTCCATTCAATGTCGTTGATATGTTCAAGAGGAGTCATTCAGTTGATATATGTTACAATACTCTTAAGCCTTCATTCCATGTCCGTCGTTCCTAAACCAGTTCTAGATCAACATCATTTTTTCTCAAATCATGATACCTGTTTTGTGTCTTTGATGGGGGATACACCAAGGCCCTCCTATGATAAGGTCGCTTTGTGTCGACATCAACTCATTATCTAGGAAGTTGACTTAGAAACTCCCTTCAATACCTTAGGGCTTGCATACCTCAATTGAAAGTTTCCTTGCTCTCAGTGACAAGTTTTCATCATTGGTCTTCAACCAAAATATTTTGTGTGGTGTTCGACTTCGACTCATTCATTCACACCATACGGATTGTACTGCAGTACCTTGAGAGCCATTAACATCATCGGCGGTTTCTCGTGCATCTATTAACGACTTCCATAATTGGCTAGTAATTAGATGGTGTCTTCCATGTTCGACTCTAGCTCATTTATTCACATGGTTAGACTCGTACATTGAATGACTGGGTGAACGAGATAGAAGATCTATATCTAGTTTCATCCATCTGGGATGCGCTTTCAGGATTAATACAAAATTACAGAGTATGATGGCTATGAGCATACAAACATGCATCCAATCATGAGTCTTCTCTTTGTCATCAATGGACATGAATTCTTAATCATTGTACATGTAATATTAGCTTATATGTTGAGCATGGGTATGCCTCCCTCAACAAATATATCATGATGTAAATGTATTGTAATGAATAATGATCTCGAGCAATTGTTCTTGATCTGAACTTGTCACAAGGTGCACTCCAATCATTAGTTGTAGTTTCTGACTTTGCACTTTAGGTGGAAATCTGTTATGGGCCATTTTGTTGCATCTGGTCAATAGCCCTGCAAATTGGATCAATCCACATCCGTGAACATGTTGTCATCATCCCTAAATAAATACCTAAGCATGAACTTTCCAAATACCTGAGTTTTTGGGTCTCACTACTACAAATCAATGCTTTTAATGCCTAACACACCCTTCCCCTTTAGAGACCTGCATTCAGTAGCAGGTTTCTCCTTGTTGCACCAGTACTTATTAGTAGCAGTTTGTCCCTTGCTGAGGTGCATTGGTTCTAGAAATTCTGGAAAAATAAAAAGAATCTTGAAGCTTCCTCTTCAAGAAGCTTCCAAAGGTTATTTAACCATTTACCTTGGATAAGAAGTTAATACTTGATCCTACCTTGGAGATTTCACCTCTTATCCCTTGAGCTCATCCTCCCATCTCAAGTGGATCTCAAGACTAGATTGGTAAATGGATAAGAATTCCCAAAATACCATGCTCTCCTATATATTTACTGCCATCCACAACATCAGCGTTGGCTTTTGGAGACTGATCATGCCCTCATGTTGTTGCCTTGAATCTAAGAGAGTCATAATATTCATGCATTAGGGAGACATTTAGGTGTTCTTTATGACAAGAAAGGACAAGTCAACTTGGGGAGGTCTCTACCAAATCAACACTATTCTTGGTTGTAAAATCTCTCCTATTTCTATTAATACAAAGAGTATCTTGTTTTCCTATATGTGTTATGTTATGTTTACATTCATGTATTTCAATGGTTGTTGATCCATTGGATAGAGTAATTAGATTGTTCCACATAGATTTCGTATATATTTTGCTTGTTTTGGTTGTATGTGCAAGTTCTAATTATAGCAACTAAAGCTACAATTGGAGCTTACAAGCTAAGAGAAAAGGAAATATAATGACGGATTCCAGGTAAGCCTCTTTCCATTCTTCAATTTCTATAAGGGAAACTCTATTATTTGCTTTATTTTGTTCTACACTAATCCATTAGGTCTAGGGAAGATACTTTTGTCTACAATCATAAGTTTTGCATAGAAAATTGGTGACTCCACTGGGGATCGTTTCTTTCCCTTAGTGGTTTCCCTTACCTAAGCACTTGTTTCACCTCTTGAATTGGCCTTCTTTGCTTCACTCAGATCTGAATTGAACCTAGGAATACCTTTCATTGAGATCGATAAGATTTTTTGTGTCGGAATTGGTCAAATCTTGATCAATGCTCCCTCAGGTGTAGAGATAGAGCATTGAAGCGCACCACAGCCTTCTATGCACTTGCGTTGCAGAGCACTCGTTCCCTTTTAGCACCTGCACTAACCCCTGTTTGATGCAAAAATTGCCATTTTTTTCCTTCCTCTCTGATCTGCCTTGTTCTAGTTGGATTTCATTATGTCTTTGAGTGTGTCCTTGCCTCTGAAAAGCCAATCCCTTGTGTGAAATTGCATGATTTTACTTTAATTTTTGAAAAAAAGAAAAACCACCTTAATTTTTTTTTTTGGGGGGCAGGGGGGGGGGGGGGGGGGGGGGAGGAGCTGGGCGCACCTAAATTGGTATATGAGTATTCATCACTTTAAGTGTTTATCACTTTTGATACAATTTTGTTTCATTCTTTCTTTCTTCTTATCAATTAGGGTTCACATGCATAGATTGATTGTTGAATTTGAAAGGTAACTTTTATATTATAATTAAATTCTATGTGGTTTCTTTCATCAGTGATCAAGTTGCATTCATATGTTTCTTTGCATTTGAAACATTAAAAGAAAAGAAAAGAAAAACAATTATTTACATCGCATATAGGACTTTGAAGTTGAGGAGATCGATTGTTTCATCGCTTGTTTGTTGCATTATTGATTGATTTCTTCTTCCCCTACTTAGTTAGGCCTTTCATTGTTAAAAGGAAAATGAAAAGAGTTCTTTTTGTCATATTAGTTGCATCATAAGTGTGTTCAAGTGACATCGAGTTTTGAGCCTTCAAATTGAAACATAATTCAAGATAAAATCTAAAATTCATTCAATCAATCTTGCAAAGCATTTGAAACATTAATGCAAAACATTTAGAGGTCTAGGTTATAGACGTGTTCCGATGTCTATAAACATAGGAGCCGTCATTTTTTTTCCAGCCTTGCATTACAGGGGTGATATCTCATTCCACGTACATAAGTGTATCAGATCATTCTCCATGTACCTTCAGGTATATCGGGTGGCACTCCACGCATGAAAAGCATATGGGAACACTCTCATTTTATGGTTACACATTAGACAACACTAACACAGACTACACTTCCACGTACCGTCGAGTATATTTTGGAATTCCCCACTAGGTTTCTATCCTCGCCATAGGTAACCGAGTCGGCTGCCATGTATACTGTGATACACTGAACACAACATTCAGGGAGATTACCTGCTCGTACGTAAATCCTTGGTTCTCTAAGGTGGTATATTGCAATTCATAGTTGCTTGGTAACCTTTATCTGCCTAATTACTCCTTTATTTTATTTTTTGTTTGTAATTTCTAAAATCAATCAATTGACCGCGGAACAACATCCTCCCAATGGAACAACTCCTTAGTGGATCTTAGGTTGAAACTAATGGAAACAGTTCTTGATTCTACCAGTCAAGGAAACCTCCCTGATGGGAATCCTAGTCCTTTTCCTTCTTTTGGAAATATTGGTGCTCCTTATATGTCAATTTTGTGCCTTCCCAGATTTATCATTGGTTTTCCAATTTGGTTGTTTTCGACCCTTATGGTTATGAATGTCCAAACTGCTCCTCAACCAAGTTCTCCTCCACCTGAACAACATCAACCTCAAGTTGATTATAAAGTTGACCCTTTTCCTCTTCATATGTTGTTTCTTAACCTCTTTCTTCCTCCTCACTTGGTGAAAGTATTCATTCTAGTAACCAAAAAGCTAAGAAGAAGAAGAGAAGGACGAAGAAGGAGAAGCAAAATAAGCAGGGGGTTCTCCAAGAAACCATCACTACCAATGCAACTGGTATGGAGAAACCTTCCAATAAATCCCACAAATTTAAATTCCATTTCAAGTTATGTAAGGGTGATCACCTTCTTAGGGATTGTCCCAGTATTCCCAAGGTATTAGAAGTGTGGTCCATAGGCTCACATCAACCTTTGTCTTCAGCTTCTGGAGATCATATTGGTGACAAACCATCGACTAGTGATCATAAGGTTCACAAAAATAAGGGTAAAGTTAAGTTTCCTTGTAGGTTATTTCAAAGGAATCATCTTATTCACCTTTCTCCTTATGTGGATGAAGCCTCAAAAATGTTGGAAAACCTTACAACTTCCCAGCCTCAATTTCTAGTTAGTTATTAGAAACTTTCTGCCAATTCTCCACTAGTTGATGAAGTGATTGATCAAAATTTGTCTCCACTCAAACCCACTCTCGTTGACCATGAATCCTATGAGTTCGTTCCCGACCAACCATTGGTGGAGAACATGGTTTACTCAATTCCACTATTCGTTGATCGTACCTTTCTTGTAGATATTGAGTCTCATACCTCTCATGTTCTTCTCATTTATTCGGGTTCTAATGAACTAGGGGGCAATCCTCCTATTCCAATGGCAGAGGGGGAAAATCCTTCCATTCCCACAGCATAGGGGAGCAATTCTCACATTCCCATAACTCAAGGGGCAACTTCTCTCGTTCCCATGAAACCCCTCCAAGTAGTACGGTCACTTCCTTTGATTAAGGTCGACTGACGAGATATCTTCTTCCTCCTCACGTTCCATTCCAAATCATAGTACAGGCTTATATATTCCTGTACCTGGTATAGTGATAGATGAAGGCTCATATGTTAGTATTTTTTCCTCAACTAATTGGCAAGTTTTAGGATCTCTGCAGCGTGTGCTCGTTACCCATAATTTGATAGCTTTCGATAGAGAAACCAAACAACTATTAGGATCCTTCCTTAGATACCTATTACTTTGGGAGGAAAAGCTATCTATATAGATGTGATGGTAATCCAAGGCCCTTTGGATTTTAATTTACTCCTTGGGCATGACTATGTTTATGTCATGGGAGTTCTTGTCTCTTCACTCTTTCATGTAATGTGCTTCCCACATGAAGGAAGAATCATGACCATTGACTAGCTTTCGCTAGTTGGTCCTAATATGGAAATCATCCAGATTCCCTCAATGGTACTTATATGCAAGTGGTATCTCACCTACCACAGATTAATTATGAGGCAACCTGTTCCATTCTTGCGTTTACTGATGATCGAGTAGGTGATGTAGTGCATCATTTACTAGGGGCATTGGAGTTTGATCTTTCCATTGGATACTTTGATACCTTCCAGAGTTTTGTTCTCCCATCTGATTAGAACCTCTTGGAAGCCATGGCCTTCTACAGGTCATAATCAAGGAACCTGAGCATAATTCATTTTCTTATGTCACGCTCATTAAAAATGAAACAAGGTCCTAGAGCAGAGTTTCTTTTCTTTTGTCAAGCTCGTTAAAAAATGAAAGAAGGGTCCTTGAACATAGTTATTTTCTTGTGTCAATATCGTTAAAAAATGAAGCAAATATCCTTCCAATTCAAGTCTTTGATTAGATATCATAAATTCCCATTCGAGTCTTTCACTTAATCTCGGAAATGAACCTTCATTCCATACACTTCTTAGTAACCAATAGTTTACTAAAGTGAATGAAATGAAGTTTGGGGGACATGTCCTTAGAACTGAGTCATTATGCTGGGGGCATGCAAATTTATATCATGCATAGTTTTCCTTTTTTTCAAGCTTGTGTAAAAATGAAACCATTCCCACTTTACCTCTCATGATTTTCATTTTTATCAACTTGTTTTTTTCCAAATGAGTCTTGGTTTTCTCATTCCATCATCACCATCTTCTTGGCTGATCATACACTTTCACATGGTTTTTACTCCTTTCCCGAGGAACCACTACGATGAGTGGTCTTATTCTCCAACACCTTGACCTGTAAATGTTTTGAGCAGTTCCAACATGATCGAAACCAGTTGCTACCCTTGATACCACTCATTCCTCCAGGAGGAGTCCTCTTTCAACTCTTTTCAGACTCTCTAGACATCAAAATGTTGTCAAGCACTTGCCTTTTTGAAATCATTGAAATAAATGAAAAAAATTCTATTCAGTATAAGTTTAACCCTTTTCTTGACTGAGATAGACTATTTACAAAAATAGAATACCTTAGTTGAACATGGCTAAGAGCTTCTCTTGGGTATCATTTTCTGCCTTTTCGGACTTAAGGGACTATTTCCAAAAATGAACCTTTGGATTTTTCTTTTTTGCCTCTTTTTTAAACTTTATAAATATGGAAAATATGTCAAGTTTCACCTTTGTTGGCCTCGTAACATCAAACAATGATGGACTCGTTCAACATGATGGGACCGAACCACTCCTTCTTAGGGTTCGTTAAAAACACTCAAAAGGATTCATCTAAAGGATGAATTTATAGATCAAGCATATGTTATCCTCCTCAAAATTGTAAGAAATAAAGAGGTACTAACCAGAAATGGTTGGGGAAATTGGGAAAATAGGGTACTCCACTTGTTAATGGAAGTGAGTCACTCTTGAACATGACACTCTTCCACTTCATCTCCTGATCGTTGGGTTGGGAAATATACTTGTCTTTTTGGTTCATCATATCGTATTAAAACCTCCACTTTCAATTTTAGGTCAATGCTACCAACTCCATTTCGTGTTACCAATATGTTCAAGAGGAGTCATTCACTTAATATTTGTTACAATACTCTTAAGCCTTCATTCCATTTTTTCATTCCTGAACTAATTCCACATCAGCATCATTTTTATCTCAAATCATGATACTCGTTTCATGTCATTGATGGGGAATACATAAAGTCGCTCCTACGACAAGTCGCTTCCTATTGACATCAACTCATTATCTACGAAGTTGACTTAGAAACTCCCTTCGGTACCTTGGGGCTTGCATACCTCAATGGCAAGTTTCCTCGCTCTCGACGGCAAGTTTTTGTCATTGGCCTTCAACCAAAAGATTTTGTGTGGTGTTCGACTTCAAGTCATTCATTTGCACCATACAGGTTGTACTGCAATACCTTGAGAGCCATTAACATCATCGATGGTTCCTCTCACGTTTGTTAACAACTTCCATCATTGGCCGGTAATCAAATGGTTTCTACCATGTTCGATTCCAACTCATTTATTCACATGGTTAGACTCATACATTGAACAATCAGGTGAACGAAATAAAAGACCCAAAAATATAGTTTCATCCATTTGGGTTGCACTTTTAGGATTAATTCAATATTACAAAGTATGATGGCTATGATCATATAGAAAATCATCCAATCATGAGTCTTCTCTTTGTCATCAGTGGATGTCACTTCTTGATCATTGTACATGTAACATTAGCTTATGTGTTGAGCATGGGTATGTATCCCTGAGCAAATACATCATGATGTAAATGTATTTTAATAGATGATGATCTCGGCGAGTTGTTCTTGATCCAAACTTGTCACAAGGTAAAGCACTTCAGTCATCAATTGTATTTTTTGACTTTGCGCTTTAGGGGGCAATATGTTATAGGCCATTTTGTTGCAGCTGGTCAATAAGCCTACAAACCAGATCAATCCACATTCGTGAACATGTTTTCATCATCCCTACATAAAGCCCTAAGCATGACCTTTCCAAATACTTGAGTTTCTAGGTCCGACTGCTTCAAATCAGTGCTTTTAAGGGCCACCACACCTTGCCCTTTTAGAGACATGCGTTCAACAATAGGTTTCTCCATGCTACACTAGCGCTAATTAGTTGCAACTTGTCCCTTGCTGGGGGTGTGTTGATTCTAGAAATTCGGGAAAAATAAAAGAATCTTGAAGCTTCCTCTTCTATAAGCTTCTGGAGGTTGTTTAATCATTTACCTTGGATAAGAATTTTGAATCCTATATGATCCTACCTTGGATATTTCACCTCTTATCTCTTGAGCTCATCCTCTCATCTCAAGTGGATCTCAAGCCTAGATTAGTAAATGGATAAGATTTCCCAAACTACCATGCTCTCCTATATATTTACTACCATCCACAACATCAGGGTTGGCTTTTGGAGATTGATCATGCTCTCATGCTGCTACCTTGAATCTAAGAAAGCCATCATCTTCATGAATTACGGAGACATCGAGGTGTGCTTTGTGACAAGGAAGGATACGTCAACTTGGGGAGATCTCTACAAGATCAACACTATTCTTGGTTGTAAAATCTCTCCTATTTCTATTAGTAAAAAGAGTATCATGTTTTCCTATATGTGTTATGTTATGTTTACATTCATGTATTTCAATGCTTTGATGATCCATTGGATAGAGTAATTGGATTATGCTACATAGATGTCGTAGATCTTTGACTTGGTTTGGTTGTATGTGGAGGTTCTAATTATAGCAACTAGAGCTACGATTGGAGCTTACAAGCCAAGAGGAAAGAAAAGCTTGCGATGGATTCCAAGTAAGCCACTTTCCATTCTTCAATTTCTCTAAGGGAAACTCTATATTCTTTGCTTTTTGTTGTTCTAGACCATTCCACTAGGTCTAGGGAAGATACTTTTGTCTGCAATCGTAAATTTTGTATAACACTTGCGATTACTTATTAGATCATGAGATGGCGTTCTATGCTACTTTTTGAGTGATTGTTATTTATGAGTGTGGTGGCAGAAACAATACACTCATGTCCAAACATTTGATTATGTCAAGGTGAATTGTTGTTCTCTACACGTATCTGTGGAGGGTTGTATGGAGGAAGTTCATTGTGTGGGAGAATGAACTTCCTCTGCACACCAATGTTAACGAGAAAAACATCAGTGTTAAAAGTTGAATAAGGCGACGATCTAAAGCTCGTTTGAGACAAAATTGGAGGTATGTTGGTTTGGATCCTCTCAAACTTTGGGGCAATTAAAATTTTATGTCTAAAATGATGATTGCACTAGCTTAGTCGATTTAAGTTCATGATATTTATGCCACTGAACTATTATTTAGGCGTTTAGAATGTTTTCATTTTTAGATATTTTGTTTGTTGTTTTCATAATGTTGAGCGATGTCTTGTTTCAGAAGTGCGGTGCATCTTTCATTCCACGCATGTAAGCACATCCTCATCCTCTTCAGGAGTGGTCTATTCCACAATTTTTTTTAGCTACGTCGAGAGTGGTAGGTGTCCTGAATTTGTGATGTGCGACCATGTTTTCCATCCATTTCCCTTCCAACACATGACAATTATGTAGATCTAAAACTTCCAGTGAGACGAGGCAATGGAAATCCTTAAGGAGCTTCTTTAGCATCTTGCATTCATTCAGTGATAGAACTCACAACGACGAGAGACCTTTGCAATAGGGTCGCGCACGTACCTGGGGAACCAAACGCTCTATTACATGGCCCAAACAGAATAACATAGTGGTTCGAGGACCCTCCATAACTCATGACAAATGAAAACCCTAAACCTCCCATCGAGCTTTATTGACCCTCTGCCCAACACATGGCCGTGTGAGATGGATATGTGTTGTACAACCATTGTGGAGGTCTATGTGGCGTTTGGAGGGGTCCAAGGGGGGGGGCATCTAATTACTGGAGTCCCTCCCCTAACCACTTTCAAAAATAAAGAAACAAATTAATATGATTCAACTTTAAACACGTGGATCATAACCATGATCGTTGCATTGCAACGACTAGAAACCTGAGACACTTGAGATTGCTAGATCTAATGAGGCTACATCATGAGATTGGAAACAATCTCAATTGCTTCGCAATAGATGAAAACTTTAGCTAGTGTATAGTTGATGCATATATGATTGGCGTTATATACCAATGCCACAATTTTGCTTGGATGGTGCAATTCTCGTGAAAATTTTCTAGAAATTTAATGTTGTATGTGTTTGAATAAGTTTCTGATGGTGGAAATGGATTCAACCCCATCAAAATCTCAGACACCCAAAATCTTGAAGTTCGACAACTATAACCTGGATTTAAAAAAAAAAAAAAAATTGCCAGATTTTCTCAAAATCATACTGGAATTTCCATTGTTTTTGAGGCAAGTCCTCGTTAAACTATGGCTATGATTACCATGAGCCCGCGGACCCAAGTAAACTGGCTAATATTCAATGGACTTCTATAAAAAATATTAAATTGTTAAAGTAAAAGTAGAAGTAGAGAATATTAAATTTGTTTTCTAGGCAAAATTGTTTCCTGGTTAAACTACGACTATATGATTACCATAATCCAGGGATAAAATTTGACCCAAAAATTGTTGATAAAGGACTGATTTGCCAGTAAAATAGAGTTTAAAAATTTGCGGAACCATGGCTATACGATTACCATGAACCCACGCACTAGAGATAGAATTTGACGAGAAATTTATGCATTAAATAGTGATTTGCTACTTAAATACATTTTAAAATTTTGTAACACCATCAACATCCTTAACCAGAAGACCGATTAATGAAGTGTGAAAAGAACACGAGTTGATAAAGCATGAAAACTATGAATTTGAGAAATAATTATGTTTTGAAACTCCAACCTTGAACCAAATAATTGAGCTAATATTCAATGGACTTGTATATAAAAATATTAAATTGGGAAAGTAAAGGTAGAAGTAGAAGATTATTAAATAGATAAGGTTAAAAGAGTGGTTAGTGGGACAAAGGTGACCAATACGCAAGCAATCTTAAATTGGGAAATTAAAATAGGAGTTAATGGGACAGGCGTAACTAATACACAGAATATTAAATTGGGAAAGTTATGTCAAGTAGCTGCTGACACAAACCCAGTGGAGCACTTCATAATCTACCGTCTACAGCGACTCCCATTTGTGTTCATTTGTGTTATTGACCAACATCAAGAATCTGGTTGCAGTTGATGCAGTGGGAGTGGGAGATATCAGGGCTAAACGCGCGGGTCCACACACTTGCAGGTTCATCTTGTTATCTATATCTACCTGCCTCGGTTCCTCGGCTTCATTCATCTTCAGAATTTCCATGAGATTTTCCTGCCTTTGGTTTCCATTTGCTGTACATCCAGACTTTTAAATCCTATGGCTTTGCCTTCATCCTCCTCAGCCTCCAGTTCTGCCTCGATTTCTTACCCTTATTATGACGTGTTCATAAATCATCGGGGACCCGATGTCAAGAACACTTTAGCCACCAATCTCTACCGTCGCCTGCTGGACCATAGATTGCGCGTCTTCCTCGACAAGCCAGAACTGGTTGAAGGACGCAACATCACTTGTCAAATAGAAGCCGCTATTGAAGTAGCCTCTGTCCATGTTGCAATTTTTTCTCCCAATTATGCACAATCCAAATGGTGCTTGGATGAGCTTCACCTCATGGTCAAGTCGAAGGGTACTATTCTTCCAGTGTTCTACAAAGTTCAGCCTTCCGAACTTCGGTGGACAGGAAAAGGTAAACGTGGATCTTATGCTGAAGCACTGTTTGACCTCGAACAGAAGAAAACATATGACCCTGAAACTGGTGAGGAGAAGCCACGCTACAACGTCAAAACCATTCAAAATTGGAGAAACGCTCTTTCTCATGTTGCTGATACAAGCGGTTTCGTGCTGGATGGGTGAGTATCTCCCTTCATAGCTCTACCCATGTTGGGGTTTTGGGTTTTTAGGGATAGGGATTCGTCTTTCATGTTTTGGGTTTGGGGTTTCAGAGTTTCAGTTTGGATGTCTCTTTCGTTTTGGATTTCTGGGTTTGATTTTTGCGGATTTTTTTATGATTTTGTATTTATTTTAGTTGAAAATATATGAATTTATGAATAATGTTCCCGAGTAAGCAAATGAATAAATTTCGCTACTATAAATGAATCTTATTTTTCTTCCAGAGACGAGGAGGAGCTGTTGAATAAGATCGTAGGAGGTGTTTTGAAAAATATTCCCAAAACACCATTATATGTGGCAGAACATCCAACTGGTCTCCAGGACAAACTGCAGGATTTTACCAAGGCAGTGCCATTGCCCCCGCAAGAGAAGCGCATCCATGCCAAGATTGTGGGTATCGTGGGGGTCGGTGGAGTAGGAAAAACGACACTGGCCAAAGAATTCTACAACTGTAATCGCACATATTACAGTGGATCCTCCTTTGTATATGATGTGAGAGAAACTGCAGCTAGAATATCCCTAAATCATTTGCAGAGTCAGATTATTAAGGACTTGAGACATATAGACACTTAAATTGAGAGTGTTGATGAAGGCTTAGTGATGTTTAAACGGTACCTATCATCTTGTCACGCTCTTATAATTTTAGATGATGTGGATCATCTTAGTCAACTGGAAGCATTGTTTCCGATGAAGGAGATCCTGGACTCCAATAGCTTGATTTTGGTAACCTCTCGTGACAAGCATGTCCTCAGAAGCGCAGGAGTCCAAGAGCCATCGATTTATAAATTAGAAGGTCTCAATAGACAATACTCCCAAGAGCTCTTTTGCTCCTACGCCTTCTGTCAGCCAGATCCACCACCAGAATTTTTGGATTTGGTAGGTCGGTATATAAAAGCTTGTGATGGGCTGCCATTATCGCTGAAAGTGTTCGGGGCGCTTGTATGTGGAGAAAATGATATCCGTTACTGGGAACAGCAGTTGGATCGACTTCAGCAGACACTCCCTGCGGAGATACACCAGAAACTTCAAATCAGTTATGATTCACTAAGTAAAGAGGATCAGCCAATATTCTTGGATATTGCATGTTTTTTCATCGGGGAAGATAGGGATATGGCAATAAGCATATGGGGTTTGGTGGGTCTTCGAAATCTGGATAATAAATGTCTGGTGGAAATGGACATTGAAAATAAAATAAAAATGCATGATCACGTTAGGGATCTGGGGAGATATATTGCAGAGGAAGAATCTATGCCTCGCCGTCTTTGGCAGCAGACGAATAACAACATCGATGATCTGTTGGAGCGATCATCATGTGTAAGTTGTTCTTTAATTGTTGCAATCTTTATCTTCTGGCATTTAAAATAATTCTTTCGAGTTTGTTTATGTACATTTTCCCTCAATGAACAGGCAATAACCGAAGTTCGTGGAATTAAGATGGTCAGTACCATAAACATGCTACATTCGCTTGGCTTGGGAATGCGTTCAGATATCTCACGGTACAAAATATGGATTGATGAGGTTTTCGGGAACTGTCTGAGGCATCTATTCAGTATTTTCCACTTTCGTGGTATGAGGAACTTGCATATTGTTGCTACTGAAGATGTTCATTTAGAAAGAATATTGGCAAGGGTTGGGTCACCACATCTCATATGGCTCTGCTGGTATCGGTGTCCTTACCCTTCCTTGCCTTCCTGGATTCCCATGGAGAAATTAAGAGTCTTAGAAGTAGGTGGGAGCAAATTAAAAATATTGTGGCAGCGTAAATATCAGGTAAATGAGTGTTTTTTTTTTTTTCCTTTCATTTCATTTACATATATTTCTTTTAGCTGAAACCTCTGCATTTACAGGCTCCTCTCCAATTGCGAGAGTTAAAAATCTGGGCTCCCCTTTCTGAGATTCCAAAGTCTATAGGGCAGCTGAAGTACTTAGAGAAGATTCAAATATTTACTCCACTACCAGAGCCACTCACTATCAAAGCTTTGCCTGAAGAATTTTGTGATCTGGCCAGCTTGAAATACTTAGAATTATTAAGGTGTGCAACAATGGTGTCGCTCCCTGATTCCTTCGGAAGGCTGACAAACCTCCAGCACATTGATTTGTCTCACTCCAACAGTTTGGAGAGGCTTCCATATTCATTTGGGAATTTAGTTCGACTCAAACATCTATGTTTGAGAGATTGTTCCAAATTGACCATTTCCAACGGAATACTGGGAAGTATTACCACGCTGGAATACTTGGACCTTGACAGCTGCAGCAATGTGAAAGAATTTCCTCTTGAGGTCGCACGTCAACGGTCCTTGAAAAAATTAAATTTGCGGGGCACGAACTTAAAAGAACTGCCCAGCTGTATTGGAGAGCTATGCAATTTGGAATATCTGTTATTAGGGAGCGATTTGTTGGAAGTGTTGCCACCTTCTTTTGGTTACCTCAGGAGCTTGAATGATTTGTCCTTGTGGGAGTTACCTGAATTGACAAGCTTACCAGAATCCTTTGCGCGGTTGAACCAGTTAACACAGTTGTCAATGTGGGGGATTCCTAATTTGAAATGTTTGCCAGAATCCTTTGGACTGTTATCTCAGTTGACACGGTTGACAATAGAGGACTGTGGGATAGAATGCTTACCACAAGATCTTCTCAAGATGAACAATCTCCAAATTTTAGACATATCAGATTGTCCTTTGCATGAACACCCATTTAAGAAGGTAAATGAAGAAAGAGAAACCGGAGCGTTGGGTCAATGCATGTCCGGGCTCCAACAGTTAGGGCTATCAATCACAGAAATCAGTGAGTTTTTCTTTTCCGAAGGTCTTTGCCCGAACCTTGAACAGCTGTCTTTATCATTTTGTAAGGAATTGAGGCAAAAAGGAGGGCTTTGTAATGTGGAAAAACTTAGAGAGTTAGATATCCACGGGTGTAAACAATTACAGGAACTGTCCAGTCTTGAAACGTTGAAATCTTTGGAGGTGATTAAAGCTACTTGGTGTGAGACTCTGAAAAGCATACCAGGGTTGGCGCAGTTGACAAAGCTTCGATCTTTGCAAGTGGATTATTGCAATGAGATACAGGAACTGCCGGGGGTGGAGCATCTAATGTTGTTGCAGGAGCTTAATGTTTGTAACTGTCCCAAACTGCAGTTAGGTGAGGGAGTACTTGAGCAACTGCGCCAGCAATTGATTGGAAATGTCCATATATGATGTTAGGATTGTGTTGTGAAGAAAAGTGGTTTATATTTTGTGGGGAGTTTAAGGCTTTTGAATGGTTATGTATGGTCTAATAAATGGACCACTGCTGGTTACTGTGTACACTTCTTTATTTATTTGTTACATTTTTTTCAAATCTATATGGAGATCACTCTATAGGTTTTAAGTAGTTAGAGTTTAAAGATTAAATTTTAATTTTAGTGTTGCAAATGAATAAAGTTGAATAGAGTGTAGAGATTAAGATATCAGATCTGTGATAGTGTTTGTAATCTAAATTAAATGTGTTTGAACAAGACAAGTTTGCTACGATCTCTGAAGCAAGAAGAGTTATTTTTTGTTCCCATTTTTATTCCTCATGTCCGAGTAAGGATTCAACCTTTTTATTAAGTCAATGGAAGTGTAATAACCTGTTACCCTGATGAGGACCATGAATGTAATTTCTTGAATGCGCGCAAAAGTTTAACCAAAACCCAACAAATGGTGTTTCACAAGATAGCTTGGTTTACATAAAAATAATATATATAGACAACAGCAATATACATAATTTATTTTCGAAAATTTTAATTAGAGAAAACCTGTTTTCCAACACGATGCCAAGTGAGGCTTTCATAAGTTTAAAGCAAACGATCAATACTTGTGAAATACAAAATTTGGTTTCCACATTTGTAAAAACATCCCAACAACTTTTTCCACCTGAGGGCTGTTACCGAGATACAGCAGGTTTACCAATTGTTGCATCTCCCACTCTTCGTGCATAGTCTTCATCCTAAAGCAAGCCTAACTTGCACAATGGGGCTTCTCTTCCCATATGCAAAAGAATTTATGGATCAATGTTCCTTTATATTGAAGTCCCAGTATCGAATTATTTTCAGGAAGCAGAGTCTCATGAATTGTTGTGGAGTTAGGGCTATACTTGCCACTTGATGATGAGCATAGGTATGTATATGGTATGTGGCGGTCAAGAGGGTTTTTTAAGTTTTTTTGGGTTTTTAAAGTTTTTTTTGCTAACAGCTAACGCAGACTGACTCATCACTGTTATTCAAAGAAAATCACACTATCTGGAATAACTTATTCCACCGATGATCTGTAAGAGATAGGGTTTCAGTGTTACCAAATACTTCAGAATCTTATCTTGATAGCTAAAAAAACAATTTTAAAACATACTCCAAACCCTGATTAAAATTAATATTAAAAAACCAAATATTAAAAACCATTCTTTTTATAAATTTAAAAATAAAATATAAATTTTAAAAAAATAAATAATTTTCATAATTATAAATAATTAATTTAATATAATAATATTATTCTAACACAACTGCATAATACTAATAACAAACTCAGTGACCAAAAACCAACAATAATAACAATATAATACACACCTACGTAACAATATATTCATAAACAATACAATCAAACAAAATAATACCATTAACTCAACCATATTGTAAATGATACAAGCTCATAATGTTAACATGACCACATAATTTTGGTTGAGTAGACTTTTGAATTGAAACATCAATCCATTCAACTTTAGCAGGATTTTGACAATATCAAAATGTATACCACATAATTTTGGTTTAGTAGACTTTTGAATTAAAACATTAATCCATTCAACTTTAGCAGGATTTTGACAATATCAGAATGTGTAGGATATTTTATAGCGGAATTTTGAATTAAAACATCAATATTACTAATATCAAAACGTATAGGATATTTTATTATTACTTATTATGTTTTTATTGTTATTGACTATGTTTGAATATTATTGGTTTTATTTGGTTCACAATGTTTAAATATTAAATATTTTTCATTTCATTTGATCATGGTTTATGGATGGATAATTATTTTTTATTATGGTTAATTATGATTCATTATGTTAAATAATCTTTAATTATAGTTAATTACATTTTATCATAATTGATTTGAGATATTTATGGTTGATTTTGGTTTAATATAGTTAACTATGATTAATTATGTTTGGTAATGGTTGACTTTAGGTGTTTATGATTGATTTTGGATGATTTTGGTTAAATATAATTGACTTTAAGTATGAATGGTTGATCATGTTTAACCATGGCTATTGGTAGGCAATTGTTTGAAAATGGCTCAACATGTTTGACTATGGTTGAACAAGTATGAACATGGTTGACTATATTTGGCTATGGTTGATCATGGTGTACTAAAATGGACTACTATGGTTGACCATGGTAGAATATGGTGAACCATCATTTAGAATATTTGATTTTAATTAACCATAATTGATTTTGATTAACTATGGTTAGATTTTCTTAATTATATCTTATTTTAATGTAGTTGTTGATTTCTAATCATATTTGATCACATGCACTATATACATTGATTTCAGTGTAGATGTTGATTTATAATTCTATTTAATACCTTACACTAGATGCATTCATTTCAGTGCCAGATGTTGATTTCTACTCCTATTTGATTGCTTGCACATGATGCATTGGTTTTAGTGTAGATATTGATTTCTAATCCTATTTGATCACTTGCACTAGATGCATTGATTTCAGTGTAGATGTCGATTTCTAATCATATTTACTACCTTACACTGATGCATTGATTTACTACCTTACACTGATGCATTGATTTCAACGTACATGTTGATTTCTACTCATATTTGATTGGTTGCATTAGATGCATTGGTTTCAGTGTAGATATTAATTTCTAATCCCATTTGATTGCTTACACATGATGCATTGGTTTCAGTGTCGACATTAATTTCTAATCCTATTTAATGGCTTGCACTAGATGTATTGATTTCATCATAGATGTCGATTTCTAATCATATTCAATACCTTACACTAGATGCATTGATTTCAACGTAGATGTTGATTTCTACTCATATTTGATTGCTTGCATTAGATGCATTGGTTTCAGTGTAGATATGGATTTCAAATCCTATTTGATTTCTTTCACTAGATACATTGATTTCTGATGTCGATTTCTACTCATATTTGATTGCTTGCATTAGATGCATTGGTTTCAGTGTAGATATTGATATCTAATCCTATTTTATTTCTTTCACTAGATGCATTGATTTCAGTATAGATGTTGATTTCTAATCCTATTTGATTGTTTGCACTACATGCATTGATTTTAGTGTAAAGGTTGATTTGTGATTTGATGCAATAAGATGTATGATGTACATTAATTTCAAAGTAATTAGATTAATAATGTGCATTGATTTTAGTGTAACCACATCTCTACCTCCTCCATCTATATCTCTATCTCCCATTGTCTCTCCTTCTCTATCTCCCAATCTCAACCTGTAAACATACACACTCTCTTTCTCTATATCTATCTATCTATCTCTCCATCCCTCCCTTTCCCCTCAATCTCTCTCTATTCCCCTTCTCTCTCTCTCTAACATTTCTCTCTCCACATATATATATATATATATATATATTCCTTCCTCCCTCCCTGTCTTTTCTCTCTCTTCTTCCCTCTCCTCCTTATCTATATCTCTATCTCCCCTTGTCTCTCCTTTTCACCCCCAAAACACACACACTCTCTCAATGTATGCACATAAAAATTATTCAACATTACATACAATACTTAATTTTCATCCTATATAAAATGTTTGATTACCCCAAATGTTTGCTTCTTGAAAATATAAACTATTTATAATTGGCTACATTCTTATTATTGCTATTTTCCATCATTCAACATTGTTAATTACTTTGCATTCCAACGCAGTAATAGAAAATAACTACCATTGCAAATTATTTGGGGTTTAACACTCCATAAGTCAGAATGATTGATTTTGAAGAAAACTACTATTAATATTGGGAAGCAATAGAGACAAGGTATGATGTTTAAGATGAGTTAAATATTTGAATGGTCTATGCTTCCAACTACTCTTTTCATATGATCCAGAAAATGGAAAAACAAATACGTGTGATAATAGAAACAGAGGAAGAAAATAGTTTCAGATTGATTGCAATTAAAATTGTTTGTAATAGACTATATTCTTAATATTCACATTTTCTATCTATCAAAATAGTTACATTCACACATTGCACTAAAAAATTTTATTTCATCATTCAAGTTACTAAAAGTCTTTCTCATCTCAACAAAATGAAGTAACTAAGCAAATTTTAAATTAAATTAACCAAATTAATCCTAGACATATTTAGCATATTTAAAATGATCAAAATAATTAGATGTTCAACAAATTTTAACACGCAAGGAATCTTAAATTGAGAAAGTAAAATAGCAGTTAATGCTACAGACGTAACTAATACACAGAATATTAAATTGGGAAAGTTATGTCAAAGTAAAAGTAGCAGCTTACGCACACCCAGTGGAGCACTTGATCTACCGTCTATAGCCACTCTCATTTGTGTTATTGACCAACATCAAGAATCTTGTTGCGGTGGGAGTGGGAGATATCAGGGCTAAACGCGCGGGTCCACAAGCTCAGGTTCAAGCGATCGCTTATCTTGTTATCTATATCTTGCGGGGCCACACACTTGCAGGTTCATCTTGTTGCCTATATCTACCTGCCTCGGCTTCATTCATCTTCAGATTTTCCTGCCTTTGGTTTCCATTTTCTGACCATCCAGACTTTTAAATCCATTGGCTTTGACTTCATCCTTCTCGACCTCCGATTTTGCCTCGATTTCTTACCCTTATTATGGCGTGTTCATAAATCACCGGGGACCCGTCTATCGTCGCCTGCTGAACCATAGATTGTGCGTCTTCCTCCACAAGCCAAAACTGGTTGAAGGACGCAACATCACTACTCAAATAGAAGCCGCTATTGAAGTAGCCTCTATCCCCGTTGCCATTTTTACTCCTAATTAATCCAAATGGTGCTTGGATGAACTTCACCTCATGGTGAAGTCGAAGGGTACTATTCCTCCAGTGTTCTACAAAGTTCAGCCTTCCAAACTTCGGTGGACAGGAAAAGGTAAATGTGGATCTTATACTGAAGCACTGTTTGACTTTGAAAAGAAGAAAACATATGACCCTAAAACTGGTGAGGAGAAGCCACACTACAACGTCAAAACCATTCAAAATTGGAGAAACGCTCTTTCACGTGTTGCTGATATAAGCGGTTTCGCGCTGGATGGGTGGGCATCTCCCTCCATAACTCTACCCATGTTGGAGTTTTGGGTTTTTAGGGATAGGGATTCATCTTTCATATATTGGGTTTGGGTTTTCAGAGTTTCAGTTTGGATGCCTCTTTGGTATTGGTTTTCTGGGTTTGATTTTTGCGGATTTTTTTATCATTTTATATTTATTTTCGTCGAAAATGTATGAAATTATGAATAATGTTTTGGCGTAAGCAAATTAATAAATAGTCACAAATTTTAGAATAACTCTTTAATTAAAAACTCCAATTATTGATTCATGCATTCATTATTTCTTTTAATAATGATTAAAAAAATTAATGACACAGATATTAATAAATTTTTACCTCACCTTACACGTCCAAGCTACCAGCATAAATTTCACTACTATAAATGAACCTTATTTTTCTTCCAAAGACGAGGAGGAGCTCTTGAATAAGATCGTAGGAGGTGTTTTGAAAAATAATCCCAAAATACCATTATATGTGGCAGAACATCCAATTGGACAAACTACAGGATTTTACCAAGGCAGTTCCATTGCTGCCGCAAGAGTGTAAATGTGTTAGAAAACCTGCACAGATGGATCTAACTAGTAAAAGTTGAACACACAGCTTTGCAGAGCAAAAACACTAAAATAAAATCGAAAGAACAAAAGAATGATTCATCAGAAAATAGGTTACAATGCTCATGATATAGCATTACTGGGTGAAGATCCCAAGGTAATGCACCATAGTGGTGATCAATGAGAAGACTCAACACCTACAACAAGTTCCGGAGAGAACTAGTCAGTTGCGGAGTGAAAGGAGGAGCAAATAAGGGAGTAAATCATGTAGAAGAACCAACCAGTTGCAGAGTTAAAGAAGGAGCAAATCAGGGAGTAAATCATGCGGAAGAACTAACCAGTTACGGAATTAAAAAATGAGCAAATCAAGGAGTAAATCATGCAGAAGGAATCTTGCATGTAGTCCCATGCTCTAACTAAGTGTCCGCATGTAGGTGTGTAGTACTTCCAACACCCCCCCTGAACACCACTATGGGGAAAAATATAAAATGGGCCCTGGCAACTACGGCCAAAAGTCACTCAAAATACAGTGCAACTTGTACTAAAATTGAGGAAAGAGGGAAAACCTCGTGGAAAAACCCACCCCTCAAAATACAATGTAATTAAAAGAAAAGAGGAAGAAAAGATAATTGCTAAGCAATTGTGTCCTTCACTCCAAGATGATCACGCAGAGAGCGAAACTTCTGCTCAGTGAATGTCTTGGTGAAGATGTTTGTAGTCTTTTCTGCGGAAGGACAGAACTGCAAATCAATGACTCGATCATGCACTAAGTCTTTGATGTAGTGCATATGGATCTCTATGTGATTCGTCCGCTGCTGCTGTACTGGATCCCTGCAAAATTTGAGAGTGCTCTGGTTGTCACACCAGATGACAATGGGCTGGTGGAATTGGACGCCCAACTCAGTGAGGAAGTGTTGTAGCCACAGAGCCTGAATGGTGATGTTGACTACTCCTCTGTACTCGGCCTTAGCTGAAGAGAGAGCAATAGCAGCATGCTTCTTGCTCGACCAAAAGATAGGGCCAGATCCTAGGCTGAGTGAATATCCGGAGGTGGACTTGCGATCAATGTTGTCTCCTGCCTAATCAGAATCTGTGAAGCCAAGGAGATTCAATGCAGTCCCTGTCGCACAGTGAATCTCGAAGGTGATGGTGCCCTGCACATATCGGAGGATGCGCTTGGTAGCATTCCAGTGTAGCTCATGCGGCTCCTGCATGTATCTGGAAACTACCCCTAATGCATATGAGAGATCTGGTCTGGAGTAGGTGAAGTACAATAAGCTCCCCACTAGCTGTCAGTAGAGAGTGTTGTCAACTATTGGAGTGTCACCTCCATCCTCAAGGCGGACCCCAGACAGAAAAGGAGTCGGTGCTGGCTTATAGTCAGTCATGTGAAATATCTTGAGGAGATCCCATGTATACTTAGCCTAAGAGAGTTTGATGCCTGTGGCATCCTCGCTGATCTCAAGACCAAGAAAGAAGTGTAATGGACCCATGTCCGTCATCAAGAACCTATCATGCAAGGCCCTCTTGACTGTAGCAATGGTTGAAGCCGAGCTGCTAGTGATCAGGGGATCATCCACATACAAAACTAAGATAAGAAGAGAATCATGTGTCCTGAGCATGTAAACATTTGGATTAGACTTACATCTTTCGAAGTTTTGTGATAAGAGAAAAGAATCCATCTTCGCATACCAAGCTCTTAGGGCCTGCTTAAGGTTGTAGAGAGATTTCTTCAGTCTGTAGACTAAAGATGAATCCTGAATGAAACCATGTGGTTGCTCCATGTAGATCTCGTCAGATAGGTCTCTGTGAAGAAAGGCATTCTTCACATCCATCTGATGTAGTTCCCACCCCTGGGTAGCCGC
>APFE030555816.1:0-10304 GCA_000404065.3 Pinus taeda | reverse complement strand
ACATCGCATCGGGGATTTTGCATTGTGACAAGTTTTAAAACCCCCGATAGCCTCTTTCCCCGATCTCCGATATGTAAAAGCTTTTGGAATTATTAAACTTAAGTCTCATTGATCGCATCGAAGCTTTCGTGCGAAACAAGTTAAACACCCCTCCCGATCTCCCGATGTCGATTCCCCGATCATTAAAAGGCATTAAAGACATTAAGCATAAGTTTTATTACATTTTGGTTTTTGTTTTCCAAACTCACTTATACGTGAGTGGAATGAACATGGAGTGGTAGGTTAGTGTATTTTTTTTAATAGTTTAAATATTAATATTTAAATTAATTAATATATGTAATATAATTAATTTAAAGACCCGGATGCGGGTGTTAATGCTTGTATTTAAGATGAGAATAAGTCCACGCGCCGAGGACATGGTGCCACGCTGCAGAAAGGTGGGTGCCATGAGCGACGGGTTGGTTTCTGTCCCACAGGAGTTAAGGCGCATTAATGTTGTTTCAATGCCAGGGTTTTCCCAAGGTTCTGGCACTAGATTACTTGTAATGGCGGAAACATTCCTGTGGATATGTTTGCAGTTTGGCTTTCGATCTGGAGAGCTTGTCGTTCAGGTGAGCGTGGACGAGGGAAGCTCTGAGGGCAGAATTCCCACCCTCGAGTCTTTCCCCTGCTCCATTCACGCAGTGTGTGCTCACTCGACTAAAGTGCATTTGTCGGTGGGAATTGGGTTGCAAAGCCACCGAGGTATTATTCCCTGTGACATTCTTTCTGTTAGCAGAAGGCACCAGGCCGTTAAGTTTTACTCTGGGAACATTATGGCTCCGCGCGCTGGGTATCGCAGGCCTCGTAGAGGAGGTAATTCTGGGCAGAGCGGCACCAGAGACAGTAGCCAATCAAGCCTGAGGCGTATCACTCCTCTGGCCTGTGCTTCGCCTCCCTCGGGTGATTCGGCGTCCTCTGGGTCTGATTTGAGCAATGAAGTGCAGACTGCGACCCTATACTACCGCCGCAAGAGGGATAAACCTGTGGTTAAAGCCATGATAACTGTAATTTTCGCTGAGGAGGATGAGGCGGAGGGAAGTTGCAAGGCTGAAATGGAGGATAAGACGCCTCCCTCCTCAGACAATACCGCCAAGATGAAAGACAGCTCCTACAGCCCAGAACCTCAGAGCAAGATGGATGAGGACAGTGCCTATGGTTACTCAGCAGAGCAAGCGGAAGCCCTACAAGAAATCACCAGCCTCAAAGGGAAAGAACCCGTGGTTAATCCAGAAGGTCCTCCAGAGGCTCTCACGGAAGCTCAAATCGACCAGCCTCCCTCTCCTCAGAGCAAGCCGAAGACTGAAGAGTCTGAAGACTCTTTTGATTACACTTTGTACCTCAAATTACCACCGGGTATAGAACGTCTTGAAGATCTTCCGGTTGGCATGGAAGTCACCTGGGAACGGGACCCGGTTCGCGCAGCAGAAGATCGCAAGAAACGAGCGATGGAGCGAGAAGCCGAGGAGCGCAAGAAGCAGGGCACCTAATGGCAGGGGCATCAAGGGTATTTTTCTTTTTGCTTAGTTTTGGTCTGGTGGCGCGAAGCAATTATGAAATTGCTGGTCACAAAAACTGTTTCTGTAATGGGTCTCGAGGTATGGGATAATTTCCAGTTTCTTTGCATGTTAATGTCGGTCTACGTTTGTTTTGGTCAGTCTATGTCACAGCACAAATCTTCTCTGCTGGTATTTTTTGGCATCTCCAGCTTGTATATGCAGACAATCATGGTGGATGAAATAAGCTTTGCCAGAGAGTTGAATTCTCGCTCTCAGAGGTTCTCACCTCTTGTACATACTTTTTTGGTTTTCTTAATATAATTAGCGCAACCTTTACTCAGCAAAAAAAAAAAAAAATTAATTTAAATAAATTAAAATGTAATTATATTAAATTAATATTATATGGTTTGTAAATAATTAATTTATATATTAGCTAGTGAGATTAATATTAATTAATAATTTAGTTTAGATTATAATTAATGATTAAATTAGAATTAATTATTAGATAATTAGAATTTTAATTTAGCATTAAATTTTTAATTAAAATTTTGATTTTTAGCCCAAGAACAAAATTTTCAGATTTATGCCAGATTTCATCCATCAACTTTGGAAGCTCATAGATTGAGTTATACTTGGCCAAATGAGGCTCATGACGGCTCATTGGAAAGATAAAATCAAGGAGAATATTTCTGAGGAGGTTTCACTGATAGACTTGATCATTAATTGGGTCAAAAATCATGCAGAAAATCAAGCTCCGAATTTCTAAAACAAAATCAATTTTCTGAGTTATTTTCTGCATTTTCATTTGTCCAAAGCCTCTTCTAATTGCAGATCCATTGGTTAATAATATCCTTGGCCAATTAAACCATCTCAAACATCAATAGAGAGCTTTTATTTTATTTTCAATTATTATTTAATTGAATTTGATTGGATTTATTTTAATGCCGGAAATAATATTTTAATTTTATTGTTGCATCTTAATTCATTTTGATTTATTTTTGCAGGAAAACAGTAGAAGAAATATGAAGAAAATGATCTCAATAAATGAGAAGACTCCAACAATTAAAGATTGGAATGTTGAGCAAATAAAATTGGATTTAGCAGATTTATTTTCAACAAACTCTTCTCTCAAGAATTCCTTCAAAAATATTATAAATAACAGATTGCAAAATGTAATAAGGGGTGGCTTTCCTCTGCAATTCTACACTTCTAAAAGCACTACTGTAATAAGAATTTAGAGTTGTAGGAGAGAGGAGAGAAAATCTCAGATCTGGGGATTATTGAGGATTTTTTCCTTTGTATCTTGAATTATGTATGAAAGGGAGAGTTTGCACTATTGTGGCTCTAGTTTTGAAGGCAGAAGTTCAAGAAATGTAAAATACTGTTGGAGACCAAGGTCAGAAAAATGGAGGCAATAAATTGGTAATTTTAATACTACTATTTCAAATATCAGTTTCATTATGGTAACAGGAATGTATAATTTTATTCATGTTTGTGCACTATTGTCAATATGGGTAATTTGTCTCAATGTTGTTATTATGTATCTCTGTTCTTATGGATTAAATTCTGATTTCTGAGTAACTATTTGCTCATAAATCTGTCTTATAAAACTGATTTATTGAATGGTAATGTGTTGTGAACTATTTCCACATATTATTGTTTAATTATTGGATTTACGGATTTGATAATAAATATCATTTTTGTGAACTACTTCCTGGAGTGTTGTTGGTTTATTATTTCAGTTAAGAGGTCTCAATAGGATGTGTTTCGGTATCCATAATATCAGTTAACTGAACTACTTCATTAACTTGATATTCAGTATAAGCAAGACATATTTAAATCTCAATACTTTAATTATCTTTGCTCTTAGTTGGGTTAGATCTATATCTGCCTAATTAAGATAGGATTAAGATTAGTTTCTTTTTGCTTGCATTTAGAGTAATTTCTACATTCTTTTAAGTCCTCTTCTCAAAGAGGCAAAATTTCAGTTGTGGCTTGGCTGAACCTAAATCGGCTTAAAGATCATTCTCTTGCCTGATCAACAAGAAGAAGTGATCTGATATCCCTGTCTATTAGTAGTTAAAGATACATCATAAACTAATAGCGATAGGGAGAAGGTAACTGGACTTAGTTAAACCAGTCGAAGCCACCACACCAAACGGAAAAAGAGTTGCTTTAATGTCCGAACCGGGTGGTTATCCCCCATTGTTGTTGCAGCGATTTTCGAGGCATCAACAATTTTGGTGCTAGAAGGAGGGCCTGAGAATTTTTGTCTATTAGAGTCTTTTCAATTTAACAATTTATTTAATCACGATGAATCCTCTTAAACTTCCAATTTAGAGTTGTATCCATGGACGTGCATCTTCCAATACTCCACCCGAAGTGGTAAGACTCTTGTCTCAGATAAAATTCAATGGTAAGAGAAATTCTTCTGCTTTTAATCATATCTTTCAATTTATTCAAAATGTTTCAAATTATGATTTTCAAGGAATTGATGAAGGCATCTTGTGCAGAATCTTTACTCTCACATTTGCGGCAAAATCTAGAAACTGGTGTAAAACTCTTCCAGTTGCCTCAATCCATAGCTGAGATCAATTTGTTTCAATTTTCATTTGTAAATTTGACGGCTATGATTATGAAAAGGTATGTGATGAAATTGAATATCTACGAAAGTTTGAAAATGAGTCTGTTAATAATTTTAATATTCGATTTTACTTGAATATTTAAGATTTAAAGTTGAAGATAAACCTACAGAAGAAGAATCATTAGATTGGTTTGAATATATTTGTTCTCTTCCAACCATTCCCAATCCATATGAAATTAACTCAAGCTTTGTTCTATCTCCTTCCAATATAAATGAGAATTTCAATTTGGATGTGTAAATAAATTGTGATGAAGTAGTTTCACAAAGCTCAGAAGATATTTCTATTCGAATGCAAGAAGACAACAACAGCAATTTTGAAGAAAGAGCCGCCTTAAAATCTGAAAGCTACTCTACAGTGAATTCAGAAAATCAGATCGCAAATCAGCAGCTGCAAGCAGCAATGAAAGTAAGTAATAAAATGCAGATTGTTGTACAAATTTCTGAATTTTTCTATGATGAGCAAAAAAACAACCTTCTTCAAGAAAGCATGAGTACACAAAGGAATGATTTAGAATGTGAAATTTACAATGAGCATAATGCACAAGAGTTCTCAAACATAGACAAATTTAAATGCATTGTTTCATGTTCACATTTTTCCCTTTATCCTGATATTTTTAATGATGGTAATTTTCCCCCTCTTGGTATTAATGATATTTCAGAAAATACAGAGGCTAATCTAAATGAATTACCATTAAGTTTTTGTCAAGATAGAGAAGCAATTAATGATCTTTTTTTGCCATTAATGAACATGAAATTATTGTTCCTCCTTGTTTTGATATATTGGATAAGATAGAAAAGAATTTTAGAAAATATTGTAAAGTCATTTATGATAAGTACTCTGACATCGAGGTTGTTGATTTCTATTCTTCTCAAGAGAATCCTTATGATAAAATTCAAATAACATCTGAGAATGAGGAACGCTTCAATTTAGAAATTATCCCAACCAATCATCATTTTAGAGCAGCAAATTATCTTCATGATTTTATTATTCGAGAAAACTTTCCAATTTATGATTCGTACCATGATCAAGCTCTCATTCCTACCCATAATCATAATTCGTTTTCTAATTCACAAGTTGGAATTCAAAATTACTCAAATTCCATAATTCTGGCCAATCTTTGTGAAAATGAAATTATTTCAAAACGATCCCAATTGTGCTGTAACATTAGTTGTACAAATAGTGATTTCATTTTAGTTTTTATTTCACACTTATTTTGTTTAAATTTAAATTTATTTTTTGATTTTATTTTTCAGAATTTTGACACTTTATGCTGTCATATTGAGCACTTTACCGTCAAACACTCAATTGATGAATTGCCTTATTTGGAAATTGAAGTTTCATGTTATAACCATGAACATCAAAAGTTGTTAACATGTCAATATCAATTGATGTTCATTTCTTATCAAAAGCTTCTATTTCCTCAAAGACAATCTCAACTAGAGGATATATTTTTACAATCTGGCCTGTTATCTCTTCCTTTGAACATTTCCCAATCATTAATAGAGATCCATCCAGATTTCTATGATCCAATTGATATTCAAGTGGAAAAGAAAATTCAAAAGAAAGAGATTTTAAATAAGTTACTAACAATAACAATAACTGTACATTCTGATTTCATATTTAATTTTCTTAGTTCAATAAGATTTCTATTTTTATTACTAACATTTGCACTATACATACATGTAGGAATTAAAATGAGAAAATGGTTACACTGGAAATATGACTATACCTAGTCATTTTCATGTATATGGTCAGAATAGGAGTAGAATTAATTTAGTTTGTTTGTTTTATGTAGTTAATTTATTTTCAACAATTCCGTAGATATAAATAAAACAAAGCAATTAGCCCTTCTCATTCATGTTCAGTGAAAACATTTTCTTCCTATCAGAAAGTTTTATTTTTGTTTTCCTTTTTAAAAGTTTCTTACAGTAATGCCTCTACCCATGAATACATCTTTGCCTATTTCGAATAATGTATTGACAGAATATGCACCTGGCACACATTTAAATATGTGTTGATATTTTTCTACAATTAGTGGCTTTATCCCATTCTAATCTTTAGTTTATTATTTGATGCTGCAATACGCATCATATTCATTTACTAAAGGCATTATTGAACAGTCGCTATAACAATACAGATTCTTCTCAAAATTATTCATAATAAGTGAGGTAATAAATTGTTGTTTCAATTCAAAATGGAAGCCTATTTTTATATTTATTTCTGGTAAATTTTCTGTTTTATGAACATGAATAATTGATTTCATTCAGCTTGATTGCCCACTCTAATTTAGGATAAATAATGAGATGATCTTGAACAAAGTTAAAATTTTAATTGAAAGAAGAATTTGAAGATTTATGAGGTAAAATCTGCAGACAATTTCCTTCCAGGTACGCATTTACAAGTTCGTTCTCATCTCTTATTAGTTTCTATTTTTCTTAGTTTATTTTTGATTCGTGTTCTGTTTTATTTGCAGGTTTTTATTTCTTTTCAAAACATAAAGTAAGCAGTAAACCCATTTCAAATTTGCAACAGGTTTAGGGAAATTTTACTTTTGATTCATTAGAATTTAAGCATTTTTTTAACGTTGCTTTTATTCACTTAGAAAACCCAATTGAAATTTCAAGGAATATCATAAGACCATTTGCATCATAAGATTTCATCGGAATTAGTTTTTAGCATTTCTTTTGATAATAAATTGTTCATAAAAGACCTCCGATGTATTATCTTACTCATATGCCATATCGCATTTCGCATATCGGAGCTTTGCAGTTGAAGTATACTTCCATTATCGTGAATCGTCGATCTCTGATCCGATATTGTGATGACCACATAATTCCGGACCCGATATGAAATTCAAATCAAGTTTAAAAAATATCGCGTCCGTTTAATCGCAATAATGGTAGGAGCATAACTTTAAAAGGGTCGATGTCTAGGATCCGATATGTTATTAAAATCCCATCATAAAAAGTTATTGGGTCCGCTCTTCATCGCATATCGGCATCGCAAGAAATATATTGTGTTACATCGAATGCTTAAGTTTGCCAATCGTCGATTAGTTATGATATCCATCGCATCGCCCATATTGCAATCACTTCATCACATTTTTATGGCCATATCACTATCCCAAATTCGCAATGTGTAATGTGCAAAATACAAATCGCGAGATGCGATGTGCGATATAAGAATTGCAGCATGACTGTCCCCGTTTTGCAATATAACAACTATTCAATAGTGTGATCACTACATCTCATCGCACATATTTTCTTCGCATGATCTCATATCTGCAATTTGATATTTCAACCACTGATGCAATAGCTTCCAATGCATGCCTTTGAGCCATTAACATTTAATCGATATATGGCCTAAAAACAAAGGTGAAGTCTTGAAAATTAAACTTGAAGCATAGTGAAGAAACATGTTATGTGAATCATCCGATATGGCGATGTGTTATTTTAAAAGCGAGCTTGGATAACCACTATGGGAAAAAATAATTTGATGAAAAATTTGCACCATACAAAAATCATTTCAATTTCTCATACATTTTAGTTTTAAATATATAATTCCATAATTAAAAATGGAATTCAAGACCTCTCTATCTTCATATTTAAATTTTATTATCTTGGATTTGGTATTGATTCTGGACAATTTATAAAATCGTGGAGTTTATATGAAACTTATAATATTTTGAGAAACATTCGTTACTGCAAATTCTCATTCTCATTTCTGATGCATTTCTTTTAATTTCAATTCCCTTGAGCACTAAGCATTCCATTTTTACATTTTACTGGTTGCTTTAGTGTAAATAAAATAAATAATGATTTTGGGTTATAGGATTTTGGTTAGTTTGACTTCTTCATGTTTTTAATGATAATTAAAATAAGAAGTCAGATAGTTTGAAGAAACTGATACATTTCAAGTAAGATCAAAAGCAATTATCTAATGGTAAGATTCATGTACCCACTTTCATTAATTTCCATTTCGTTGCTTTAGTTTCAGTTTTGTTTTACTAATATATAAATCTGTTTTGCAGCTCTTCATAAAAACTTTCAATCCTCTGTCGGATCATATTTTCGAAGTCCTATACTTTCTCCCGGCTTTATTTCAATAAGCAGCGATCGAAGCAGCTACACCAGGAAGTTTCTGAACCTTTAGTTTGTTTCTTTAAGCATCCATTTTATTAGAAAATGATCAAGATGATGCTTTGAAACAAGAAGATTGATATCAGACAGAAAGTTTTCATTGTGGCTGAGTTTTATCATCACTGCTATCCAAAAAGCCTAAAACACTTGCAAACCTGCAAGGTATGATTTTTCTAAATCTCAACATAAGAAGGAATGATTACATGCTTATTTTCTTTTTCTTCATATTGTTGAAGAGATTGGTATAAACATTCTTGTTGGAATTTATCTTTTGAAACTTGGATTTTCCTTCATTTTTCAAATTTCTTCATCTTTATTTTTGTTTGTTGATTTATTTTTCACTTTAGCATAAGAATTCTTTTCCTTTGGTTTTCAGTTTTGATTTCGGTGACTTTGCCATGATTTATATAGAAGGCCTACTTGTTACCTAACAATGGTCAGCATACATAGAGAAAGATAGTTGATAGTCACCTATTAGTTTTTTCTTAAATCTCTTAGTAATGTTTAATTTTCTTATTATAAAAGTAGACATATTTAAGGAAGAGATTACCAATCAAGAGAAGTTGGCAAAGTATCATAAAATCTGAAAATTTTCTTTTTCATCAAATTGTAATCATTTTGAGATTTCAAAATTTCATTAGGATCTTTCAAAGTTCTATTATCAGTCAAGAAAAATTATTTTTAACCAAATAAAGACACTTTACAACAAAGAACCTTTAACTCTGAAATTGTCATTCTTAACTCTTAAGGAGTCAATGATTCTCCCTGTCCCAAAGAGTCTTATTTTTCTAGAGTATAATCCAGAAGTATATTTAAACTTAAAAGATAAGAGGTCTCATCATGAGCCTGTTTACCATGATCATAGCGGAAAAATAGGCTGACATTACTAACACTGCTAAACAAACCAAGGTAATGGCTTATGATTGTAAACAATTATAAGACAATGGGTCTCATCACGAGCCAGCTTGTTCAGTCCAATTTTAACCAGTGAATGGCATTGTCAACTATCGGGCTACCATACCAAGACAATGGCTTTTAAGATTTACTTAAAAAAAAAAAAAAAACATATATAAATGGATTTATCTCTAGGTGAATAATTCTTGAAGAGATGGGATTCTGAATCATTGATAATTAAAAGGTAACCCTGTCGAGACTATAGATGTTTGCTGGCAGTAGTGGCTCTATCTATGACAAATGAGTATATTTTAAAAGCTAAGCTGTAAAGTGACCCCTGCTTTATCTGTTCAACTAATTAATGACTGATATAGAGTTTTGCAATATTTTAATTTATGAGAAATTTTGAGAAATATTACAGTTAGATGATTCTTGTTTTTATTCAGACTAATGGACCTAGTCAAGCATTTCAAACATAATTTTCTCTTCTTTAAATATTTTTACTTTAATTTTAGGAAAATCTCATTCATATCAAACAGAGATAACTGGTTCTTCTCCCGTGTGTAGCCATTGTTGTGGTAAAAAACAACCCCCCCCCCCCCATTTTTGACTTGTTTACTTCAAATAATGGAGACCTTTTCTATAAAATCTTTGGCTAAACATCTTTTTGAATTTTTATTTAGTTGACTACCATACGCTTTTGTTAATTTTTTTTATTTTCTTTGGATTCTTGTTTTGATTGCTTTGTTAGAATCAATTTTTTACAAGCTTCCCATTGACATTTGTTTTGCCTCATTTGGTCAACTGGTTTGAAAATGGTACTCCTTTGAAGTCTCATCATTTATCTAGCCTAGGTTAAAAATACATAAAATGTACAATATTGCATTTTGTAAATAAATTAGTTCAAAAATGCAATTATTTTAAATATTAACTCTTAGTTAGTTTTCACTTACATTTTTCATTTCAACTTATGCAGCCAAATCATTAAGCATCGGGATTTAAGAAATTTACTCTAGTTTCCAAATCAATTACTAATCTTAAAAACCAGAATATCTAAGTGGTCGTAGTTTAGATAATTTCCTAACTAA
>APFE030555804.1:0-28638 GCA_000404065.3 Pinus taeda | reverse complement strand
TTCTTCATGGGGATTTGGAAGAGGAAATCTACATGAAGCAACCTGAAGGCTTTGCGGTGAAGGGTAAGAAAGAACTGGTATGCAAGTTAAAGAAGTCTCTGTATGGGTTAAACAATCACCAAGGATGTGGTATCAGAAATTTGATACATTTATACGGGGACTTGGCTTCACCAGAAGCAAAGCAGATCACTGTGTGTATTTTAACTTACTTGGGACAGTGTTATTATCTAGTCTTATATGTGAATAATATGTTGCTGGTTGGAAATGACAAAGAAATTATCCAGGATTTGAAGACCCAATTGTCCTCCAAATTCGACATGAAAGATCTGGTGCTGCAAACTATATTTTGGGCATGGAAATTAAAAGAGATCGGGCAAAGAGGAAGCTCTGGTTAAACCAGAGGAAGTATGTCGAGACAATATTGCAGAGGTTTAATATGCAGGATAGTAAACCGGTGAAGGTTCCTATTCTTGTAGGTGTGAGATTATCTGCTGAACAGTGTCCCAAGACACAAGAAGAGGAAGAGGACAGGTCCCATGTTCCATATGCAAGTGCAGTCGGTAGCTTGATGTATGCCATGGTCTGTACTAGACTAGACATTGCACATGTAGTGGGAGTTTTGAGTAGGTTTATGTCAAAACTAGGGAAGGAGCACTAGACAACAGTGAAGCGAGTTTTCAGGTATTTGCGTGGCACTAGTGATTATGGCTTGTGCTACCAAGGAAGACCAAGATTGGACAGAGTGTTGGATATTCATGGCTTTGTTGATACAGACTAGGCTGGAGATCTGGATCAGAGAATATCTAAAAGTGGGTATGTGTTTAACCTATTTCGATGTGCAATCAGTTGGATTAGTAAGAAACAATCTGTAGTGTCACTATCAACTACAGAGGAAGAATACATGGAAGCCACTCATGCAAGAAAGGAAGCAGTTTGGTTATAGAGATTGTGTTCAAGCATGGGTTTAGTATAGGGAGCTATAAGGATAGACTGTGACAAACAACGTGCAATTTTCTTGGCAAAGAACCCTGCATATCATTCAAAGACAAAGCACATCGATGTTCAGTATCACTTTGTGAGGGATATGATAGAAGACAAAAAGGTGTTGTTGGTAAAGGTGGACACTTTGAAGAATACTGTAGATGCATTGACAAAATTTGTGAGCTCTAAGAAGTTCTCTTGGCATAGAGAAACAATGGGCATTGCAGGGTTGGATAAATGACTAAGCTTGATTACGGCCCCCTATGGAAAGAAAACAAAAAGTGGGAGAATGTTGGGTTGTGTTATATTCTTTTCATGGCTGGCCCACGTAGTTAACCGAGGGGTTAGAGGGGGCACGGAAGCCCCTCCTTTTTTGCACTGATTGCATAGCAGTGGGGTCATAGTGGGTTTGAGGGGTGCAGGTATCCCCCCTCCACGGGGTCTGGGGTAGCGCCCCAGAAAATTTTGTTTTTGGACCCTATATTAGGTTGGGTGGACCTACCTATGGTTTTGTTCATGTTTTTCACACATGGTTTTGGACGCGATGGTTTTTGGTCCATGGTATTGGATGCTTCAGCATGTATAAATATGTATTGTAACATTGAAAGGAATATAATAAAAAAATCAAGGTGGTAGTCCTGGTTTTGGGATCTAGGGGAAATCTCTATGTATATGTGTTTTATGTGTTATTCTCTTACATTGTTTATTTTCTGTGTTTTAGAATTTATATGCAGGTAATTTCTGTACGAGGTTAAAACCTATAAAAACCATCGTGTCCAAACCATGGACCGAAAATCATAGCGTCCAAAACCATGTTAGAAAGTCATGCACAAAACCAGTGGTAGGTCTACCCAACCTAATATAGGGTCAAATAAACAAAAATTTCTATGGCGCTACCCCGGACCCCATAGAGGGGGTTACCTACACCCCTCAAACTCCTTGTGACCCCCCCACTATGGAGTCAATGCAACGAAGGGGGGCTCCACCCCCCATCTAACCCCCCGTTAACTACGTGGGCTAGTTTTGGAAAGAATATAACACAACCCAAAAAAAGCTACATGAGACAGTATCACCCTTCCCAACTATACAAGATGATATTAAGGAGAAGATAGCCATGCTAAAACAAGCTACCATAGCCATTAACAACATACATGAGTGGCCTAACAGATATATGGGGCATGATTAAATCTTCACACAAAAGATTGGATAATGACCCAAAATGACAAGGTTTAGATTCACATTAGTCCAATTAGGGGATAAGATTATGATGGATCTAGACAAGGTTCTGGCTGTATAAAAAGATTTACTGAGTGGGTTCGAATCTATAATTGAAGTACATAGAGTCTCTTCCATCATGGAAGTTGGAGAAATGAGGAGGTAGGAATAAATACTACATGAGATTCAAGAGTTCCTTGATCCTTTCAGAAATGCTTCCACCATGGAGAACTTACAAGTGACGAAGGAAACCATTACTTAGAATGTGATAGAACTGATGAGGATATATTCCAAGTTGGTCACCCTGTCAAATCAGTTTAAGGTCAAGAAGAGCATTCTAATACTAGATTCCCTTGAATGCCTTCACAAACACAATGAAGAGAAGAAAAATGTGGTCGCAGTGGCTACTGAGTACAATATTTGGTGTACATACTTGTGTAGCAATTGCATGTGGATATTCTTAAGTTATATATTACTAAATTATTAGAATAGGACCATTTTTGTTTTGCATAGAAATATAGAATAGAGTAGATTCTAGTAGGAATGTGAAATGTCATGAGGTAGTTCAAGAGACACAATTAGAAAACTAGACACTCTCATTTCTATAAATATACCGTCATGACACATTGTAAAGAAATTTTAGCTTTAGACTGATTTTTTGAGTATTGTTTGGAGAACAAAGAATCTTCCAGGGAATGCAAGAAGTAATTTTCTATTTCTATTTATGGAATTGATGGAGATCTTGTATAATGGTACCATGGGTATTTTAGTTTAATGGATTAAAAGTTCCTATGATATTTTGTGTGATATCTCATCATGTATATTAATACATGTGGAATTTATCTTGCAACAAGTGGATGATATACGACATGCTTACATTATGCTTATGTTGGTAAACTGTTTTATTGATATTGACATTGTATCATTATAGTTTGTGTGCTCATTTATGGTTTCAATATTTAATAATCACGAACTGATTCATGGTTTCTAAATTTATCTCTTATATATACGTGGGTCTTATTTAAATTCTTGCTAAAAATTCTTTTCTTAAAATTCATGATTTGAACTTATGTTTTTGATATTCATGGTATCCATTCTATTGGATGTTCATCAATTATTTACTTGCATTTGTTGAAGCTCCATTCATTCTCATTTAAATGACATTCTCTTTGTCCAGGGAAACCTCAAACAATGATATGATAGTTGAGCCTACATACCATATGGGACTTCTAAATCAAACGGTTTAGAGTCTAATTGGGATTCTTCACTGGGGAGATCCCCTCGCTGTTGCCAGTGCATTCTGGTCTGTCAACTTATTTTGGTACTAGAAGGAGGGCCATAAGATGATTAGAACGCCATAAGATGATTAGAACTAACACCCATCCTCTCCCTAAAACCTCCCAATAATTTAGTTACCAACCTCCTCCTGCTCCCACCTAAACACCTCTTCATCCCGCATATGGTCCTCCTTTCAGTGACCTGCACTTAATGGACTTTCAACCTCCTACACTAGAGGATGCTTCATTTGAAGAGGAAGCTCCTCCCTTTGAATTCATGTATGAGCAGATGAGATATTTCACCCTATCCTTCGACAATTCACTAAGGGTATTTAAGTGTATTCCTACTAAAATATCCCTGCCTAACCTCCACACTTCTAAATCTCACCATACCCTAGAGGCATCTTGGTAACCTCAGTACCACATATGATCCATATGATTTTGAATGATTATGTAGATGTCATTGAAAGAATTTTGATTGAAGGATTGGAGATCCCCCTAAGATTTGAGAGAGGGGCATACAAGTATAGTTACACAAGGTGACAACCAACTGTAGTACGAGAATACATGAGGTGAAAACCAACGATTGTAGAAGAAAGTAGGGGGTGATATACAACTGCCGAGGGGGGATGTCGAGGTGGTTAAAAGGGCGAGGGTTGAAGAGAACATTCAGAATTGAATCAATTTGCACAATGTAGATTCCCCTTCCAACAAAAGCATATTTATATTCCTGAGGAACTAGGGAAACCTTGGAAACATTAGGAACCTTAGGGATCTAGGAAATTTAAGGGTCCCTAGGGGTAATGGCGAAGAACTACCTAATACTAGTGAAGGATCTAGGTCTGGCACTGAAAATGACATGGAAGGTAATGTTAACTGATTAATATTTCCACCACCAAGAGCTAACCATATACAACCTTTATCCTGGATGGCCCAATCTTCCTTGCGTATCTAAGGTCCACTTCATAAATGGCTTGGCACACTGAGAAACATATTTTGAAATTTGACCCTAAGAAAGGAACCAATACTGAAGACTATATCAATAATTTTGAGCTTACCTTACAAATTATGAAGGTGCAACATGATGATATCACTTGCAGGATTTTCCCTCACACCCTTGAGAATAAAGTAGCCACATGGTATCACTCTTTGTCGGTGGATTCGATATGGAGTTGCGATGAGTTCCAAAATACTTTTCTTGAGAATTTTGTTGAAGATAAAACACCATCTATGCTTATTATTTAACTAAGCACATTGAATTTCCATAAGAAAGAAAAGGATAAAGATTACAATCAACAATTCACCACCACCTTGAAGAAGTTCCTATCAGATGTGGCTCTTGATGATTCAATTATCGTCGATTGTTATACTAAGGCCCTACCATGGGATATTTTTGTATTTGTGAAGCAAGAAGAAAAGGCTATCCTAGTTGATAAATTTGCAAAAGCTCTAACTATAGAAAAGGATATCCTTTCCATAGGAGAACCTAAGCATGACACCTAGGAAGAGTCAAAGTCAACTAGAAAGAAAACCCAAGCCCAATATGTCTAGTGATAAGGATAAAGATTCTTTTGATTTTGAGGATCTAACAAAATCACTGAAGCAATTAACTAATGAATGTTTTGAGTTGAAAAGGAAAACGAATGAAATTTCATTAGATAATAAGTCTATTAAGCCTTTGTTTAGGAGGATAAAAATATTCTTGCAAAGTTAGCTCAGAGCTTTAATGAAAATTTCAAAGTAGGGGAACTTGGTATGGAGAATTACTGCACCTTTAACCAAGCCACTCATTTGGAAAAAACATGTCCATAATGGAAACATAATATGATTTCTATGGTTACCAAGGTGACTGAGGATGAGACAATTAGAGATGAGGATGAGGAATATAAGGATGCTAAAGAAAAAATGCTGCTTCGATGATAATGTTGGGTTTGTTATATTAGACTTTGAGGTTATTGAAGAGGGTGAAGTTCAATCTATCTGAGAAGCACTTGTAGGATACACCCCTACCCATAAGGCACTAAAGTCATATAACCTTAAGGAGTAAGGGGCCTGTAGTAGATCCCACACTAGAGGAAAAGAAGAAGGTGTTGTTAAGAACAATCTTTCAGTCTAACAATTCAACCCAGCCTTTAGCATCTCCTCCAAAAAGTCCATCCAACCAAACTCTGAAAGGTACTTAGGTAAGTGGTAAAGGAAACCCCCAAACTCCTGAAAACTCAGCTAAATACATGCAATCTCCTTCTACTTCTAAAAAATTCAAAGAAGAATATGTTTTTGGAAATGGGGTACAACATCATAGAAGATATGAAGAAGATGCAGGTCAACATTTTCCTTTATCAACTTGCTAAGATTGCTAGTCAATGGGAATTAATTGTTAAATCCTTCACTACCTAATCTCCTACTAGTAGGTATACCTCATTCTCTATGAATAACTCATCATGCTAGTCTAAAACTTTCATCAATTTGCAAGCCATTGTCAATTCAAGATGCTCAACTCCCCCATTTCTTTTGAATTTTGGGATATTAAACTACAATGAGCACAATTGTCTTGTCAATTCAAGTGCATTGGCCAATGACATGCCTTTAAAAGTTTGCAATAAATTGAACATCCAAATTGAAAATAAGATGCCAAAACCATTCAATTGGATAGGTCTCAAGTCCCTGTGGTGGGAGAAATGAACAATGTGACAATTAGATTGTCTTTTGATTCTATAGTGCATCAGTGCTTCGACATAGTGGTCATTGACATACCAAAAGAGTATGGGCTATTTATTAGTAGAGATGAGTCAAGCAAGTTTTAGGGGTACTTTGCAACTAATTGGTCACATCTTTGTCGTCTCGACAATGGTAAGAATTACCAGATCAGGGTTAATAGAAAACGTTATATGAAGTATATGGTCACTGACCTAGAAGATCCAAATGAACAAATTAGTTTCACTTAGGAAGAGTTGGAATGTGTTTTGTAGAGACAAGCATTGGGTGCTATGAAGCTATGCCATCACCTATCCCACCTAACACACAGCTAGAACTCCTTCCTTGCCATCCAACTGATGGTAATCAATCATGTACCATAAATGTAATTACTTTTAACATAGATGTAAGTAGTAATGAAATTTGGAATTTATATTATGATGGATCTAAGACTTAGGATTGGGCTAGTGTTGGTTGTATTATGATGGACCCCCAAAAAATCAAATTTCTAATTTCTTGTACATTAGAATTTAAATGCACTAACAACACTGTAGAATATGAGGCGTTGATCCTTGGGCTTAAAAGGCTAGTGATATTAAAGTTGAATGTTTGAAGGTGATTGGTGATTTCAAAATTATCACAGGGAAGGTATGAAATATTATTCATTGTCTATCACTGCACTTGAAAAACTATCAACAAGGGGTATGGTGAATGATTTCTTCTTTTAAGGTTTTTGGTATTAAATTTGTCCCTAGAATCAATAATGTCGTTGTTGATACTCTAGCTAATGATGTAGCTAGGTTTACAACTTTAAGATATGGTTTTTAGATTGATATTATTTATAAACATGTTTTTCCAGATAATGTAAGGAATATCCATGTTTTCAACGATGATCAAAATATACTTGATTTCATGGCTAACGTGGATGTGTTCAAACTCATGGCAATAGATGAAGAAGAGAATGAAATAACCTTACAAGAAGAGGTTGATGGATGCAAGGGAAACCCCATAGCAAAAGGTGTTGCTATGCTAGAAAAAGTATTTGATTTGGAAAACCATTTTTGGGGTCCCCCAAATACTAAGACCCAAATTTCCATGTTATCACATGAGAAAATTAATCTTAGGACAAAAGGTAACCCTAACATCATCAAATTGGGAATTGGTTGTTTTTAAAATGAAAGACAAGCATTCATCATCCTATTTGGGAAATATTAGGATGTGTTTTCCTAGACATAAGATGAGTTGAAGATGTATGATACCTTGATCATATAGCATGCTATACCTATAAAGGGCAAGGTCAATCCATTCCAATAGAAGATAAGGTAAGTACACCCCACGTTGGAACCCCTTATTATGAAGGAGTTGAAGAAGTTGTTGGACATGTGCATTATTTTTAAAGTCAGGCACTCCACTTGGGTCTCGAATTTGGTTCATGTATGGAAAAAGTCTGGTGAGATTTGGTTATGCATCTATTTCTAGAATCTATACTAGGCTTCAGATAAATTTAACTATTTGGTCCCCTGTAGGGAGATAATTCTTCAAATTCTATCTAGATATGAAATGTTCTCCTTGCCCATTGGATTCTCCAAGTACATTTAGGTTCTAGTAGTCGAACCAGATCGTTTCAAGATAAATTTTATAGCTAATTGGGGAACATTCACCTTTCAACACATCCCCTTTCGCCTTATTAATGTTGGAGCTACCTTCCAAAGGGAAATGGGCATTTCTTTCAAGGGGCTTATTGGTCAAAGTGTAGTAGTATATTTGGATGATGTTACTATGTTTTTGAGGAAAATATTACCCCAAAAAAGGTGTGTATGCAGTATCTGAAGGAAACCTTCTTGGGAATATTATAATTGAAAGCGATAGCTTTATTGATCTTGAATACGTGAAAGCTATTGTGAAAATCCCCCGTGAGAAAGTAGTAAAAAGGGTGTGCAGTCCTTCCTGGGTAAAATCAAATTCCTTCAGAAGTTTATTTATGATTTCTCTCAAATAGTTACACACCCTTAAAAGATATACTAAAGAGGGATGCAGGGTACAAATGGAACTAATAATAAAAGGAATCATTAAACCATATTAAGAAGGCGATTGCTAAAGCTCCTTCTCTTTATAGCCCTAACTTAAGCAAAGAATTTATTTTGTATACCTTTGCTTCAGATACATATCTAGCGGATGTGATGATGTAGAAGGATAGTAACAGTGATACGAAACCCATATCCTTCATGAGTGTCAGTATGGAAAATTTGGAACTCAACTACCCATACATGGACAAACATGCATATGCCATTTACAAAGAATTTAAACACTTTCAAGCATACATCCTAAAGAATCAAATGGCCATATTCATACCTCATCCAACTATTAGGTCATTGTTCTTCCAACATGAGTTGGGTGAATGAAGAGAAACTGGATGACTTGCCTCCAGGAATATGATTTGAAGTTCAAACCTGATCATATAGTTAAAGGACATGGGCTATGTAAATTGGATGCTAAAGCTGTTGAACAAATAATTGAAATGATGTGATCATGAGATTTAAATGTACCACAGTGACCTCACATCAACACATGATTTCCTCATCATGGTATACTGATATGAAGTCGTATTTAGGACAAGGGACTTTACCTCCCACCTTTTTCGTGAAACAAAAAAGAGATATAAGGCTCAAAGTTACATCATATCAGTTGGTATGTTGAAATATATTTCGTAAGCACCACAATGGCATATTACTCAAATGCTTAGAATTTGATGAAACGCATAAGGCATTGAAGGAGCTACACGATGGGCTAATGGGTGGCCATATGTCGACAACACTACAATGCATAAAATTATGAGAGATGGTTTTTATTGGCCTACCCTGTTCAAGGATGCCCATGAATATGCACAAAAATTCTCAATCTATCAAAGATGCACTAGAAGGGAATCATAGTCATCCACATCACTCTAATTTATTGCAGTGGAAGAACCTTTACAGTAGTGGGGGTTTGATTTCATTGGAGAGATCATGCCACATTCATCAAAACAACATAGGCACATTTTTTTATGGCCATAGACCACTTCACAAGGTTGGTGGAAGTCAATCCTTTACATCAAATCAATGATCAGGAGGTAATATATTTCATTAATCACAACATCATAACCAGGTTCAATCTTCCAACCTCCCTCATTTTTTATAATGCTATTTATTTCTCATATTTTAAGTTATATGATTTTTCTTTAGAAAATGGTATTGTTTTGGAACATTCAACTAATTACTAGCCCCAAGGAAATGGCTTACCATAGTCCACCAACAAAATCCTAATTCACATTAGCAAGAAAACCTTATTGTCACACCAAAGAAACTGGCACAATACCTTAACCAACGCACTGTGGGCTGACCACGTTAGCCCTAAACCATCACATTAGACAAAATTTGAGGTCTAAAATGGGCCTCCTAAGAAAAATGTACAACCAAAATAAACTTTATAAGAAGCAATAGGATTCAAGATGATGATGTCAACCATGGGGTATGATCACCATTTTTGCAGTAAAAAAGCAAAAATATTAAAAAATAATAAAATAATAAAACTACTTTTTCAACTCGTATATTCATCTTATCTTCCTAAGGTTTTACTCAAATTTTGAGTGGGAGTACTCCTTTGATGTGTTGGCTTATTGGGGCTTGGCCCAAGTTTGGAAGTGTTTTAGCGAAACAAATCCCGTACTATTGGCCCTTTCGGCAATAATCCGCGGAGCGCGGACTGAAGTCTCATCCAAGGTAGTATGGGAGGGTGCTGGAACCAAGTTTCTACACCCTAGGGATGTCTTGATGGGATCTAGGTTTGTGCGTAGCAATTCTATGCGTAGGACTGCTTCGTGTAGCTATCCTCTTAGAGCAACTACCTTAATCAAGTGCAAATGCAATTTACCCTTTCCGGTGCTTCTTATTATTATAGATCTTTGTTTACTTACAAAGTTACAACATTTCCAGTTATTATTCAACTTAAACAAAGATGCGCGCAACCATAAATATTAAAGATATAGAACCCATAACATAAGCATAAATATATGGATCTGCGATCAGATGCACAATAATTTAGAAACACTTATCTTTATTATCCTTCTATTCAGTACAATCCAATTCCACCCTGCGCAATCAGCTACAGGGGTCCACGTACACAGCTGCGGACTCTACCAGGCCTCTATGCAGACAGTTGCAGAGCCTACTCTAACTACTACCACTTGCGACTCGGACTTACAGACTCAGAGCACTCTCACTTTTACAAACCCATACACTTTAGATCTCAACTAAAGCTAGTACCAAAAAATGCCTCCTAAGCCTAGATCCTTGCTCTATTTATACATTCCCATGGTCCACTGACCATGGGCAGGCCAACTCACTTTCTGTTATCTTACATTTTTCTCAGGTGGAAAACCCTTTGACTTGACTCATTACACTTCATGCTCCATGCACTTCGCAGAGCCTTTACGATAAGTTTTACCCAAAATTGCAGGCTTTAAGCCCCAAAGCTCTTCCACGGGGGACCCGCTGCCCAACAGGCCCCTAACACAATCATCGTGACTCATCTCGAGTCACTTGGCTGGTGCAGTTATCTTGGCTCAAAGTCCATCCAACAAAGTTTGTGTTGTGCTAATATCTGCCACACATTCTTCCGTTGCTTGTTGTATCACTTGTGCATAGCTTTCTGATGCATTATCGGAGGCACCTTCTTGCCTTAGGGCATATGTATCCTGCAGTTGAGTCAGCTTCTCCTCAATCGCAGCAGTGATCATGAATGCTTCCTCCAGCCATGACTGGATTCATGCTTTAAGCCTAACTTCTTTCTGGCACATGCCATCCACCTATTCCTTCATGGCTTGGGCCTCCCTCATCTTGGCTAAATGTTGAGTGAGGGCGACCAGGTGTGCAGTCCCCCAAACATTGTCATAAGATTGTTGTAATTCCTGTACTTCTATCTTGACCTGCTGCAATGTTGGGTCCTCTTGCAGTGATGTGAGTGTAAGAAGGGACTGATCCAATAATCCCATGCAATCGTGTATACCAAGCTATATCACTGCCAATCCTACTTTAAGGGTGTGGTGGCATTGCTCTCTGATTTCCAGTGGTGTAGGGGGCTGCACTTTCAGCCTTAGCTCTGTGATCTACAAGTTCAATTGCCACTGAGCTCTGGCAGCCTCATCTTGGGCCTTATGAAATCCTGTGGCCATGTGATGAATCTTTTCAACTGCTGGGAGTTTCGTTGGCACAACTAGCTCTAGTATACTACTACAAACCTTTTCCATGGCTTGTTCCACTTCTTCATTTGTGTGCAATCAAGTCATTGCATTGTCGAATGAACTGGTCTAGATTTCCCTTTTGTTCCATCAAGACCTGGAGGGCACGGCCTTCCCTGGTGCGGAGCATAGCAGTTACCTCATCCTACAGCTGGTATAGGGTCTCTCTGGGAAGGGTGGCAAAATTCAACCTCCAACTCCTCATGTTACCTTCAGCTTCTACTATGACGACACCTGCTAGTAAAACTAAAGTGTGTATTGTGTGGGCATGCACCATCTTCTCAGCTGTTGATGTATTGTCTGCTAGGTTCGGCATTATCCCTCCTGGGGGTCACACCTATAATTCCTACAACGATGCTCTAACTGCCCCCAACACAGTTGTCTACTCTATCATCAAGTCTACCAAGGTGTCCTTATCAATAAGGGTTCCTCCCACAGAATCTATTGCTCCTAGTCACACTACCTCTTGAGTTGGGTCACACTTGTTGTAAGGTTCACACATTCCTCTATCTCCACCTCCTCCTGTATATTCGGCTCTATGGGAATTTCTTGGCCTTCCTCAGCCTCTTTAGTGGCCGTGGATGTGGTCTGTCATTTTCTCTAGCATTGTTGCCTTAGTCGTTGTCTGCAGCATGACCACTTCCTATTCTTGATGCTTTCTTTCTGCTAGCTACACGAGGTGCTGCTTGGTCTCCTTCTTCTTCTGTTGCACTGCAATTTTTTCTAATTCTACCATATCTGTAGTGTGCCACTCTAGAGACCATGACACCATTACTTTGAAGATTGCATCATCTATAGCAATAAATGACATCTTTTCCCATGCTCATGATGGATCCTTGCACACCCAGATATACAAGTTGTGCATATCTGCCTTGAATTCCACCACACTCTATAAAGTGTTATATACTGTTGGCGATAGGCGCAACCTATGATTGATCCATGTTCATAAACTCACCTCTACAAATTTCAAAAATACCTTTATCTTTCAGATCCTTGCCGCGTGTGTGGTCACCAGGAGCGAGGTATACCTCGCGGCCTCGGGTACGTGTTGTTCCATGGTAGGAAACTGGTTGTCTACTAGTAGCTCCCTGGCAATCAACAAGATTGAGAAAAGAACCCGTGCATAGTCAAAGTTCTTACCCTGGTCCTGTGCTTCTCTACTGTTCATAAAAAATTAACCACACAGAAATTGCGCCCAATTGAATTGGACCCCTTCTACACACTGCTCTGTCAACACAATTACAGATGCTGGTACTTCATCTGCACAAAATTTCCTCATGAGCTTGCTGGCCAGCAACTAGGTGGTAATGCACACCCCTCAATCTTTGATACTTGTGATTACGTAACCTCACTTCCTTTTCTCTAGCTTATATTTTGCCTTCATAGGTTCTGCAAGGCCCAAGTCACTACTTTTTATGGCTATGTCTGCAAGATTGCTTACTTTAATTTGTAGCCACAATATTCGGTGAATTAAGTCAGCCGTGATGGGAATTGGCTCTGCCAGCCACAAATACCCGTCATGTACCAGAAAAAATAGCTTCCAGATGACAAAGATAGTGATAGGCATGATGGTAGCGGGGTATCCACTGCAGATATAGTAAACCCTAACTTCTTGTCATGAACAGTGTTATCAACGGTCATCCCCGAGCTTTTGCACATAACAGCAGATCCCCATAAGCATGACTGCAAACCTTGTGTCAAACAGGTTCTACACGGACCCCCCTTTCCATGCATATTTCCTATAGCCTTGTCTATCGTCTCATGCCATCTTTCAACTGCCTGGGGCGCTGAGACTGTACCTTCTATAGATAGTCAAGTCGTCACACCCTTGGTACGAGGCTTCGCTTTTCCTGCTAGCCTAGGCTACTGGCACCTTCCATAAACCTTCACGTCTGGGCCCCCTTTATCTGGTACCTCCCCTTTGTTAGTGAGGTGTGTTTGTAGCCATAATAGCAGGGTCATAATTTCTTCGAACGTCGTAGTAGTGCTAGTTGGCTTGGGTCCCTTCATAATCCTATTTTTGCAGTCCTCTTGTGCGACTTCATTTTTCAATTTGAAATTTCTTCATCTAATGTCATACTTCTCTTCCTCATCCATGCCCATTCGTCATTGAGTTCACGGAGTTTCATGCTCCCGCACTGAAGCTTTTCTTGTAGCTGTCAAATTCTGTTAACCAGGTCCCCACATCTTGCTCCTACTACAGGAGTCGTAGCCCGAGGATGTTTCTCTGCCTTCTTGATTTCTTCTTGTCTTGTTGCCATCAGAGTCATTTTCACACTCTGGTTCATGCTTATGGTCCTATCCACCCCTCAGACCATGGGGTTGCACATGTCCCCATCCAATTGTCTCACCGAGTAAACTGTCTTCACGATCCCACACAGCCTTGTGACTGTGCCTTGATCTTAGGGTCCTGAATTTTGAACCTTAGCTGAGGTGGTGCCTACCCAGCCTGTGACTGTGCCCATTGACATAGGTGGGTATGCAAACCACCCTACCCTAGTCGCCCAACCTATGTTTGACATAGGGAATTTTGAAACTGCCAGTGCACCATTCTTCTGCATCCACGCCAGCTCCAAATATTTTGTTGGTGCTTCTGCCACCCTTGTGCAGGCATCGTGCATAATACCCAACCCAATGTGTCATACTACTGTTGTTTTGATCTAGACCTACCAATCTCGTTTAATATTTCGTCCCCTCCTTTGTCCCATCACATGTTGGTAATTCCCTGGCTTCGGTCGTTATGTACTGTAGTGAGCTAATCATCCTGTTGTAATTTAGCGTAGATACCTCATGCAACCTATTTTTCTATTTTTCTATTTCTTCATCAGAATCCGAAGTATAGGAGCTGCCACACTCCCATGATATTATTCCATCTTTAGTTGGGTTTACTCAATCTTGATCTTGCATTGTTATCTGGTAAATACAGTCCACCTTATCGTCATTGTCATCTTCGCACACAAATTCAGTGTAGCGTACTCCTTCAGCTGGATCCAACAGAACAACAACACATAGGGACTTTTTCTCAAAAATAATTTTTTGCTTCTTTAGGTTGATGACTCCATTCATGTCCATTACTGGGACTAGGATCTGCCTAAGGGATCTATGATGTCAGAATGATGGAACCCTACAAAGAAAGAGATTGAAGATTGGTTGGATCAGAAGCTTCACGATTTCGTGGTGCAAGAAAAAAAACCCTGCAGATATTTGAGAAGAGGTGGTTGGATCGCTACATATACGCGGAAATCCATGAGATCTTCTTCGCATCCTTCTCATTAGAATTGTATGAGTGGATCATGAAGCTAGCAGACAGCACGGGAAGGTGCAAGCTTGATCAGGTGATAGTTTGGACTTCGGAGGTAGCGCGTAGGTTGGAAGCTTCTGAAGATAAGATTGCATGGGTTGTAGATCATTGGTTGGATCAAATAATAGGAGGGTTTATAACTGAATTTGCAATAGACACAACTGTCAACTACAACAAAGATGAAAGACATTTTCTCAAAGGCCTGCGAGGTAAGTACATCAAGTCGTTGAATACTTGGATTAAAATTTTATTATGTGAAAAATGGTTTATGTGAATCCATTGATGTCTAGGGTAACGTGGAGCGAAAGAGGCTACGAAGGGATCGAAGGATTAGAGAACATTCCACTGATTTCACTTTCATGGGAAAGCGAGGAGGAGATCGCTAGGTTCTCTCTGAGAAGTGCGGTCTGGTTGATAAAGCAGTGCATTCCACTATTACCACCTCCATTCACGCCATTGCCCTCTTCACCTACATCCACACCATATTTACCTACCCCACCTCCACCACCTCCAAGGGCACTCGTTGATGTGGTATATTAAGCACTCTAGCAATCATCCAAATGCCAGAATAGCAGAGATCCAGGATGCATCGAATGAGTTTAGCCGACCAAAATCAGAAACTCAGTCAATCATCGGATTTAAGGAAATTGTGATGCTTCCAGGCTAGACTCCATGGGATCTGGATCAGCACCTAAAGAGTCTGATCCGAGAGGCTAATATGACGCTTTCAGATGCGTAGCACTGCACCTGGTTTGTGGCATCTCTAACACTGCACCTAAAGATGACACTGTCACAGTAGAAGATCTCAACGTAGGTTGAAGCATTAGAGATAGTGATGAGGTTGCATGAAGCTCTGATACAAGATCCTAGGTTGGGATTTCAACAAATCCATGTGCAACTACAAAACCTATGGTTAGAGATGCAACATTTGAAGCAGAATAAGGCACCCCAGCCAAAGGCACGCGAAGAAGTGTGGTGTATAAAATGTAAGGGCTAAGGTCATGATAAGGACCATTATCCTATATTCGCAAACTATTTGGTAGGTGGGGGACCAATGCCATTGAGACCAGAGGCATAAGTAGGTCCGAGTGTGTTCATTGCTCTTTGGTACATGATTTGTCAAGTGGGAGGAAAGCATGCAATGGACAGCTGTCACTTGTTGCCAAAATATACCCAGACTCCACGGCAACTGTACTATAATTTCTGTAGGTCAGTGGGTCATGATGAACGAACATGTCAAAGATATGAACTAATGATGGATAGGACCCCAGCCTATCGAATGCAGACAAAAATGCGAGGCCTCGATCCAGCTACAGCAGTAGCGTGGGGTGGCTTCCAAGGGTGAGGTAGAGGGTGAGGAGGGATGGGACCAAGACGAGGGTGTGGATAGTTAATCTACTACAATTGTGGAGGACCTAGGCACTACGCACGTGACTATACGAATCTGACTAGAATGTGTTGCCCATACTGCTATCAATTTGATCATGAATCGGTAGATTGTTCAATGTTGATCACACAGATGCGTGAGAAAGGAGTAATATTGCCTTCTCCAACCCAAAATATCCAAATGATGAGGTCAGAACCACACGAAGGAGACTCCCATGTGAACATGGGGCTTAGAAGTAGCACAAATACAAGGGAGGATAAGGAAAAGCAACCTGAGAATGATGCATGGGTCCGTAAGGCCCTTATGAAGGAGTATGAACTTAACACAGGATGTGCGAAGGAAATGGATATGGAAGCTATGAAGAGCTTCATGGAGGTCTCTACTTCTGGTAGTAAGGGGCAACCAAAACCGGGAATGGATCTGTCTATGATTACTACCTTTTTAGAGACATGCATGTAGTTTCTACAAGATAATAAGGCAGTTAAAGGACTCCAAGAATTGATCACTAGGTGCACAAGACCAGGGGAACCACACGTAGTTCGAAAGATGGGAAAGCATACTTTGCATACTGGAAGAGAAATGTGGCTAATGATGCAAATTGGTGAATATGAGATGGATCTGGTAGTTCTCAACTTGGGTTACGACGTGAATGTGTTACCAAAACAAACTTGGGAGTAGATAGGTCGACTAGTGTTATAGTGGTCCCCTATTCAATTAAGGATGGCAAATCAGCAAAAGATCGTGCCCATGGGAAGACTACAAGGGGTAACTGTGGATATTACGGCATGAGTACACAAAAATATTTTGAGATAATAGAAATTGTGGATGACAATAACCCTTACCCCACATTATTAGGGATAGATTGGGCTACGGACATGAATGGAGTCATCAACCTGAAGAAGCGAAAAATGATTTTTGAGAAAAAGTCCCTACATGTTGTTGTTCCACTAGATCCAGTTGAAGGAGTACGCTACACAAAAACTATGTGCGAAGATGATAGTGACGATGAGTTGGACTCTATTTACCAGATAATAGTGCAAGATCAGGATCGAGTAAACCCGACTGAAGATGGAAGAATATCATGAGAGTGCGACAACTCCTGTACATCAGATTCTAATGAAGAAATAGAACATTGGCAGAATAGGTTGCATAAGGTATCTACGCTAAATTGCAACAGGATGATTAGATCACTATGGTACATAACGACCAAAGCTAGGGAATTACCAACATGTGATGGGGACAAAGGAGGGGATGAACTCTTAAACGAGAATGGTAGGTCTAGACCAAAACAACAACAATGTGACACAATGGGTTGGGAATTGTGCGCGGTGCATACATAAGGGTGGCAGAAGCACCAACAGAATATTAGGAGCTGGCATGGACACAGAAGATGGGTGCACTGGTGGTTTCAAAAGTCCCTGTGTCAAACACGGGTTGGGCGACTGGGGAAAAGCAGTTTTCCCGCCCACCTGTGTAAATGGGAATAGTCATAGTTTGGGTAGGTAGTACCTTAGCTAATATTCAAAAATCAAGACCCTATGCGACAACAGAAAGAGAAAGGTGTAGTTGCAAGGCTGTGCGGGATCGTGAAGACAGCTTACCTAGTGAGACAATTAGATGGGGACCTGCGCAACCCCTTGGTTTGAGGGGTGGATAGGACCATAAGCATGAATTAGAGCATGGAAATGGCATTGATGGCAACAAGACGAGAAGAAATTAGGAAGTAAGAGAAACATCCTCGGGCTACAACTCCCATGGTAGGCGCATAACACAGGGACCTCGTTAACAAAATTTGGCAGCTACAAGAAAAGATTTAGCACGGGAGCATGAAACTTTGGGAACTCGATGAAAAATGGGCATCACTGAGGAAGAGAAGTATGACATTAGATGAAGAAATTTGCAAACTAGAAAATGAATTTGTGCAAGTGGGCGGCAAAAATAGGAGTATGAAGGGACCAAGGCCAACCAACACTACTACGACGTTGGAAGAAATTGTGACCCTGCTATTATGGCTGCAATGACACCTTACTAACAAAGGGGAGGTACCAAACCAAGGAGTACCCATGTTGCATACTTTCGATGGACCCTGCTACATGAAAAATGAGAATTACATGAAAAAACGTGATTGTAATCACGTTTCTAATGTCTTACAATCAATTTTTTTCATGTAATTCTCATTTTTCATGTAGCAGGGTCCATCGAAAGTATGTAGCATGGGTACTCCTTGGCTAAGGAATCAAATTTTGCATCCAACGAGTGTTTCTACTCAATATTTGAGCAAACCCATAGGGAGATAAGTTGAAAATATGAGTTGAAAAAATAGTTTTTTCTTTTTCCCTCTAAAATTTGATGATGTAATCTAATATTATTTTATTATTTCCACTATTATTTTATAATTTCCTTAGGAGGCCCATTTTAGACCTCAAAATTCCCCTAATGGTTGGGACGTCTTATTATTTCCTAGTGTATGGGAAAGAAGACATCTTTCCACCACACTTGTGCTTACTCACCCTATAGTTGTAGCATGAGTATCATGACACACGCTATCCTACCATGCAAAACCAAATTAACACTTTACTCGAAATGGAGGAGGAGAGGCAAAAGGCCAGGGAGAACTTTTTGATACACCATAGTCGAATTGAGAGATGATTCAATAAGAAATCCTTATGTAGCAACGAGTTCAACATAGGTAACCTATTTCTTAATTCAGACAATTCCCATGAGGACAAAGGCAAGCACACAAAATTCCAAGCCTTATAGATTGGACCCTTTTCAAGTTAAAGAGAAAATTGGCCAACACACTTACCGATTACAAACATTAGAGGGGAGGGTTGAGCAATTTTCCATGAATGGCCGCAACCTCAAGCTCTACTTCACCTAGCAGCTCTCGTAGCTATTTTCCTACTCCTGTAACATAGCTTGTTTTTCCTTTCCTTGTTGACTTTTCATTTAACTCTTAGTTGTGTTCTAACATTTTTCTTTTTAGCCCTGCATTCTAATTATGGTTACCTTTATGTCTTTTGGTCATCTTAGCTTAGCCCATGAATAAAGGTCCTACCCTGAATAAAGAATTCATGAACACCACCCATGTCAAATTACCTAGAGTTGTGGTAACTCCTACACCAATGGCTGAACTATACCCTTGTCTACACCCACTCTTGGCTATCACAAAAGTCATAATCAAGGTGAGGCATGAAGAATATTTTGGTGGGGAACTTTGATTATCCATGGCATCCTATCTTCAATAGTAAGACTCCCATTTATTCACTTGGCTATATAGTTTGGAAAACTGGTTCATACCTAATGAATTAGAAAGGGGAAAGGAAAACCTTAATGAGTAACAAACATTTCAAGAAAACAATAAAGTCTTTGAAAAACTAGAAGCAACCTATCTTGCAGGTAAAATAAGTTGGGATCCCTCATCCATCCTGCAAAAAATGCCTAATCAATAAGTTTTAATAAGCACACAAAAATAAAGTTAAATAAATGGTAAAGGATCAATAAAGGCTTGTTTCATAGAAATGTATTGCAACGACTCTGCTGGAGTACTCTCCAAGCTTGTTGGAAGCAGAGAAACATTTGTGATTTTTAGGGAGTGACTCCACTAGGGTATTGCCAAAGCTTGTTGGTAATAGAGTAACACTAGAGACCTATAACTATAATACTGAAAATATTTATAGCTCATGTATCATTAGCCAGACCCCTATTTCGAGTCATTGGGAACATCATTGGTTTGTGTGGTTGATAAGTCAATTCAAAGTAATGAGGATCTTTTGATCAATAGTAATGTTATCATGGATATGTTAGTGGGACCTATGAGTTTGGGAAAACACACTCAAAAGGATCAAATACTTCCCAAATCAAGGGCACGCAAAGACACTAAGGTTCTACCAGTGAATCACCAATTGTTGTAACGATTGCAACAACCCCCAAAATTTCTACCCTTTCAAAATTTTGGAGCCCCCCTTTACTAAAATTTTATCCTCCATCTACATATTAAATTAGTTCCCGCATCCTATCCATGGGAAAAGTTCCCTTAATCCCCTCATAAAATTCTATGTTTACAAGCTTTAAAGTCTATCTTCCCCCAAATTTGTAGGTCATAAAAAGAAAACTTTATTAAGGTGAACAATAATGACCCACGACCCCCCTCCTTTTCCAAAGTGCATTTTGAATAGTCTAGGTCACTAGGTCACACCATAGGCATGGGCCTAACCCTAAACTTTATGACTCATTATACCTCGTAAATCCACAACATATACCTTTGACGTCTCTAGGTTTCAAGCCATTGGAACAATAATTTTTCAACCTAAACTAGCCTGTAACCTGGAAACCTCTCCAAAAATCGCACATGCGGCCATTTTGTATATAAAAATACTCCCCCTATCACTCATTTTTCCAGCTGATTATTTCACTCGAATGATAGAGAGACTGGGCAAATAGGAAAGGTGCACAACTCCTACCCTAGTAGGCACTTCTTCCCCTTCCTTAGTAATTATTTATTTTTCCATTTGTCCTACTATGACCTCCAACCCTGCACCTTCCATTATCGTAATATTGTATATGCCCTTCAATGGTTCTAAAATACATTTCACCCCAAAACCCTATAGAATGGTGTTATTTCCATTTATCTATTCATCATCGAGGTGGTAAGCCTAACCTGAGACCCATATTCTCTACTCAGAGACACTTCTATTTTCTAGTGCCCAATGAGGTCCAATTTTCCATTTCAAGCCACGAATTTCCCACCAAGCCACCAAGATAGCAAGGTCATGCCCTAAAGCATGCGATAGGATCGTCTATGTGACCTTGCGACCTACCAATTCCTATGGCCGTGTGACCTACCCATTCCTGATACCTTGCAACCTCCACACCTTCTTAACATCATGACCTGCCCAATGCTATGACTTAGTAACCTCTAGTCGCCAAGTCATCGATTTAATCATCTTTGATTTCGTGACCTTCTATGTTCTGTGACTTAAGAAACTCCTTCTAAATTGAACCCATACTCGAGACTAATAATCTTATTCCCCATGTTTTGAAGCTCAGTTTACAATCTTTCTTTTGATTTATATCATTTATGTCATGAATCTCATCTTGGTACTACTTGTTTAAAATTCCAAGTAATGTTGATCTCAACTGTATATCAATATCATATTTGTCTAGAGAGATGGTGCCTCCAGTTGTCAACTCCTCCTACAAAAATGTTGAGAGCAGTAGCCAAGAAGTTCTATAGGGACTACTATCATTGATCTACTGGGACACAACCTGTAACATCAATAAGACAACCAAACTATCATATTTTGATATATATTATTTTGCATCCTCCAAGAAATATGTTCCCCAAAATTAGGAAGATTTTAGAGTATACATTAGCATCAAGAGGTTGTAACTTCACAAAGTGGCCACACATCCACCCATCTTCCCATGTATGGAGACCATTGAATGGGTATTGCAGAATACTCATACAACATGATGGGTAATAAGGAATCACACAAGAAAAGCCTTTTATACTATTGTTTCCATAGATATTGCTTCCTATTACAAGTTACTAGAGAAGGAGGAGATCCTCAGTACTAGGTGGATGTCAGAATTCCCAATGGAAACTAAAGACATCGTAATATCATGGTGAAAAAATCCCTCTAAGTTTTTAGTTAAGGCCAATCAAGTTTATAGAACATGAGGCTTCAGGAAGGTTTACCAATTCATGGTAGCTATGATGAACCAGTTGTATGACAGACTGAATATTGATATCGTTTTGGCGAATTAGGTACCCATCATGTACATTGTCTCTACTAGGGGAATTATCTTTAACTAGGAAAGCATTTTTTCTTTATCACTAAAGACAAATATACATGTAGAAAATAGCTCAGAGGGGAACCAACCATCAGAGTTCTATATGGAATCATATATTTTGGATACGGTGTGCGCATGGTGTAATTTTGACAAATGGAGCTATAATTGGACCCCATAGGTGTTGAATGCAATGCATCTGCATTATAAGGCCTTTTGGGACCTTGACTATAAAAGTATGATTGAAGATACCTTTGAATCATTCATCACTCCTTTGTACCAATTACTCTTTGGAAAGGAGGCCCCTTTTATGTCCAAGAAAGCTAAAGAAACAATCATAAAAGTGGCATATTTCTTTCCTATATAGGAGAGGCACCTTTATCAGGGTTTTTGGCTCATACAAACCTCCTCATGCTCTCCCTAGGTTTGTGACAGAAAAGTTGCTTTTGTAAGAAATTTGTTACCAGATGACTACAACATTGTCTAAAACATTGAAAAAAGCAAAAAAAATCCTTGGAATGCCTTCCAATTGACTATTCAGGCCTATATCATTGATATTTTTAAGGAAGAGGAAGAGGAGATGAAGGATTCTAATTTTTGAATCTAAGTCACTGTAGGTATGACCCCAAGGTGATGATAACAACAAACTGCAAGAAACTAGTATTCAACTAGTCATACATACATAGAAAACATTTCCATGAGGAAATATTAAGGAACTAGTATATTTCTTCTAGAGGACTATGACCAGGACAGAAACAAGAAAAAGAGGATGAGTAGGCTGACTAGTCACAAGAAAACATAAGCCTACAAGATAGAACAACCCTACTCAAAATGAATAAAGAGAAACAAAAGATATGGGGAAACAAAAAAAGAATAAAGGCAATGACACAGAATACCCCTTAGATGAGCAAGACGAATATGAAGATAATGAAACCTTGGAAGAGAGAAATGCAATCATGATTAGGAAGAAGCAATAATTGAGGAGGAAAATGGAAGAAAATGTTATGCAACCAACTCGCAAAATGATAGATCAACGACTTTAAAAATATCCTCTTCGAGGTGGCAAATCCTTTACATTACATAAATGAAAAATTATTGTATGACACAAATGACAATACCTACTTTCTATATATAGGAGTCTAAGGGGTCACAATATCATCAGAGCCTACATAACAATAATAATGTAAGGGAAACAAATAAAAATAGTGGGCTTCTCTGGGGTACAATAATAACAATATGGGGACTACATGGGCATGTTAATAATAATAAAGGGGACTACACTAACAATAACAATAAGGGGCTACACTAGTATTATAGTTACCAAATATGCCCCTCCCCTTTAAAAAATTGTACTCAACGCTTACGTAGTTTTGGATGCTTTTGTATAAATTTCTCATCCTCCCATGTGGAATCTTCATCGAGTAAGCTCTTCCACTTAATGAGATAATATGAAATTGATTGATTTCATAGCTATTGAGTTCTTATTTCCATGACTTCTTTGTTGGGTTTGGAGCCTGATTATCTTCTTTATTCAGAGATATCACCGCATTGGACCCCAATTCATAATGTGGCGGCAATGCCGCCCGTAATATTTTCCCTACAATATATTTTATGTGTTTCATTTCTTTGTAATATATATTTTTCTAACATCTGGTATCAGAGCCGAAGGTCTATTTGGCTAGTAAACACGCAGGAGAGAAGGGTTCCTGGTTCGAGTGGGAGCAATGGCGGAAGATGGTAGCTTTAGGGTCGAAAGATTTAACGGTCAAAACTACCAGCTATAGAAGATGAAGATGGAAGATTATTTGTACTAGAAATATTTGTACCAACCATTGAGTGGAAAGTCAAAGAAACCGACAAGTATGATAGACATAGAATGGGATATTATCGACAGACTGGTGCTTGGAACAATATGACTGTGCCTAGTGGCGTCAATAGCCTTTAATATTTCAAAGGAAACAACAGTAAAGGGTTTAATGTCAGCATTGGCCAAACTATATGAAAAGCCCTCGGCCTCAAACAAGGTATTTCTTATGAAGCATTTATTTAATATGAAAATGTCAGAAGTTGGATGTGTTGCTGATCATTTAAATGAATTCAATACATTTACTAGTCCATTAAGTTATGAAGGGGTAAATTTGTATGATGAAGTTAGGGTTCTGTTATTTATGTGCTCATTGCTAAAAATTTGGAATGGTTTAGTTATGGCCATTAGTAACTCTGTCTCTGGATCTAGTACTTTAAATTTTGATGATGTTTTCTGTGCAATCCTTAGCGAGGAAATGTGATGGAAAATCTTTGGTGAGACATCAGGTAATGCTTTGACTGCAGAGACTAGGCGAAGAAAAATGGAAAGAGGAAAGGGCCGAAGATATCACAGTAAGTCAAGGAAAGGAAGATCCAAGTCTAGAGTGGGGATAGTGTGCTAAAAATGTGGGAAGAAAGGACACCTAAATAAAGATTGCAAGCCTTGGAAGGAACAAGGAGGCGAGCAACAAGAAAACAATCATGAAGTGAATGTGATAGGTTATGTGTTTCAAGATGTTTTGATTCTTTCTTTAGAAAATATTATTAATGCCTGGGTGGTAGATTCAGGGGCCTCATTCCATGCTAGACCTGATAGGAAACATTTTCATGATTATGTTGAAGGAGATTTTGGAAAAGTTTGATTGGGTGATGATAAACCCTATAAAATCATTGGAATGGGTATATTTTTCATAAAATAGTGGAATGTAAATCAATGGCTATTGAAGGAGGTAAGGCATGTTCCAGATCTAAATAAAAATTTAATTTTAACAAGGCAGTTGGGAGGTGAAGGCTGTGTGACTACTTTTACAAACAAAACCTGGAAGCTCACTAAAGGATTCCTAGTAATTGCAAAAGGAGAAAATGTTGGTACATTGTGTTTATGCAATGATATTTGAATTTTGTTAATTATTTAACCTCGGCAGGTGAAGATACATCATTGTGGCATCATAGGCTTGGGCACATGAGTGAGAACAACATGCAGATTCTTAGCTTAAGAAATTTGTTGCTAGGCTTGAAGCATGTTTATTTAAATTTTTTTGAGAATTGTGTTTATGGAAAATAGAAGAGAGCCAGATTCCTCAAAGTTGGGAAAGAAAATAAGAGTGAAAAAATAGAGCTTGTGCATACAGATGTATGGGGAACTACTCAGGTATCATCTCTCGGTGGTTCTCATTATTATGTTACTTTTATTGATGCTACAACTAGAAAAATCTGGATTTATTGTATTCGAAATAAATTTGATGTATTTGATACTTTCAATAAATGGAAAGCTTTGGTTGAAAATGAGATAGGGAAAAGGTTGAAGTGTCTCAAATCAGACAGTGGAGGTGAATATTGCAGCAAAGAGTTTGATAGGTACTATTTAGAGAATGAAATTCACTGAGAGAAGACAGTTCTAGGAACACCACAAGAAAATGGTGTTTCAGAAAGGATGAACAAGACAATCATGGAGCATGCAAGGTGCATGAGATTGCATGCAGGATTGCCTTTACAATTTTGGGCAAATGATGTAGATACTTTTGTTTATCTAATAAACAGATCGTCTTCAAGTTCCTTGGATGGTGGTATTCCAGAGGAGGCATGGACAAGTAAAAAGGTAAACTACTCATTTTTAAAGACTTTTGGTTGTGAAGCCTTTATCCACATTAATAAAGAAAATAGAACAAAGCTTGAGGAAAAATCAAATAAATATACCTTTATTGGATATGGTGTTAATGATTTTGGTTATTACTTTTATGATTATGAAAAACATAAAATCATTAGAAGAAGAGATTTCATATTCAATGAAAAGATTTTGTATAAGGATCAGCTGTAGGAAAAGAAACAGGAGAATGAAAATAGAGAATATATAGTGCTTGATAAGATTAGAGAAAAAGTGATGGTACCTAAAAATCATAATGATCAACAACCAAAACAACAACCACAACCACAACAATAACAAGCACCTCAAACACCTGAACATGGTGTTAAAACATCTACCAGGATAAGTAGACCCCCTGAACGATACTCTCCTTCATCATATTATGTATTGTTGATTGATTCTAGTGAACCAAAATTTTATGAAGAAGCAATGTAGGTAGAAACCAGGAAGAAGTGGGAGCAAGCCATGAAAGAAGAGATGGACTCCTTAGCACATACTAGACATGGGACTTAGTCAGGTTTCCTGTAGGTAAAACAACATTGCAGAATAAATAGTTTTAAAGGTTAAAGGAAGAAGATAGAGGTAGAAAAAGGGATAAAGATAGACTTGTGGTGAAGGGGTTTGCAGAAAAAAGTGGTATATATTTTGATGAGATATTTTCACCTATTGTTAAAATGACTTCAATCAGAACTATTTTAAGTCTAGTAGTAGCGTAAGATTTGCATCTTGAGAAGTTAGATGTAAAGGCAACCTTTCTCCACGGGGATCTGGAGGAAGAGATATATATTTAGCAGCCACAAGGATATGAGGTAAAAGGGAAGGAGAAGCTAGCGTGCAGGTTGAAGAAGAGCTTGTATGGCTTAAAACAGGCTCCAAGGCAGTGGTATCTAAAATTTGACAAGTTTATGTCTGAGCATGATTATCCTAGATGTCAATCTGATCATTGTTTTTATCTCAAAAGGAAAAATGATGGAAAATATATTATATTTTTATTTTACGTAGATGACATGCTTGTTGTAGGTTCTAACATGCAGGAAATAAATGTGTTCAAAATAAAATTAGTGTACTCATTCACAATGAAGGATTTGGGTGCTGCAAAACAAATCCGTGGTATGAGAATAACTAGAGATAGGAAGAATAAAAAGTTAACATTGTCTCGGAGTGAGTATATAGAAAAGGTGTTGAAAATATTTAATATGAAAAATGAATGTATACCTTTGGCTAGCCATTTAAAACCAAGTAAGGAGGTGTGTCCCAAGACTCAAGAAGAACTTGCTTATATGTCTAAAGTTCCATATGCATCAATAGTTGGAAGCTTAATGTGTGCAATGGTCTACACAAGGCCTGATATTGCACATGTAATGGGAGTTGTAAGTAGGTACACGAAAAATCCAGGAAAAGAACATTGGATGGCGGTGAAGTGGATTCTAAAGTATTTGAGAGGTACCACAAATAAAAAATTATGCTTTGGTGGTTCAAACATTGCTCTACATGGATATGTTGATGCAGATATGGTGGGTGATAGAGATAACAGGAGGAGCACAACAAGGTATGTGTTCATTATAGGTGGAACAACTGTCAGTTGGGTTTCAAAATTGCAATGTGTTGTTGCACTCTCGACAATAGAAGCTGAGTATGTTGTTGCTACATAGGCTAGCAAAGAAATTATTTGGTTACAAAGGTTTCTGGATGAATTAGGTAAGAAGTAGGAGTTGGGCAAGTTATACAGTGACATCGAGAGTGCCATACATCTTGCAAAGAACTCTACATTTCATTCCAAGACTAAACATATACAACTCAAGTAACATTTCATACGATCATTGTTGGAAGATGGATAGTTGAGGCTGGAAAAGGTACACACTGGTCGGAATCCTATAGATATGTTAACAAAAGTTATAACAAGGGAGAAACTGAAATTCTGCTCAGTTTCAATTGGTCTTCAAGTATGATGAAGAATATGAGAAACAACCAGGTCCAAAATGGAGTCATTGTCCAGCAAATGAAGCAACGGTGGACTTGCTATAATCAGTCTCCAAGTGGGAGATTGTTGGGTGTGGAACCTAATTATCTTATTTATTCATAGGTATCACCGCATTGAACCCCAGTTTGTAATGTGGTAGTAACGCCGCCCGTAATATTTGCGGTGCAATATATTTTATGTGTTCCATTTCTTTGTAATATATAATTTTCTAACATTCTTTAGGTTCCAATATGATTTTTCCTTCCTTGTCAAGTTCTAGAAATATTGCTTGAACTAGGAACTTGTAACCTATAACCTTCTAAAAGTATGAAACATGGAATATTGGGTGCACTAAGGATGATGCAGAAAGCTCCAATTTGTATGCCATTGTACCAATATTTTTGCAACACCTCGTAAGAACCATAGTACTTTGTTGATAATTTATTATCCTCCTTAACTTGCTTAAGGAACACTTTTTTATATGGTCGTAGCTGTAAAATACCTAGTTACCTACATTAAAACTTCTTTCGCTACGATGTTGATCTATCTATTGTTTCATTCGATTCTGCACCAAAGTTAGGTTATACTTTAAGAGTTGGAGAAATTTCTTTTGATGCTCAATTTGATCTTCCAATGTTTGAACCTTAGAATTTTCTCTTAAAGATGATGTGATGGACGGTGGATGATATCCATTAAGTGTGATAAATGGGGTCTCTTTTGTTGTAGTATGGAAGGAAGTGTTATACCATGACTCAGCCATAGGTAACCACTTGACACTTTGTGTTTTTTTTATCAGTTACAAAGAAATGAATATATCCTTCAAAACATCTGTTCACAATATCAATTTTCCCATCAAATTGAGGATGATAAGATGAGCTATGAGCTAATTAAATACCCAAACAAGAAAATTATTAGATCCAAAAATTTCAAGTGAAAATGGGATCTTTGTCGCTTACAATAATCTTTGGGTTTCCATGTAGATTTTGAATTATTTCCATCAATGGAGTAGAAATTGTACTAGCTTTAAATGGATGAGATAATACACAAAAGTGTGCATACTTGGTAAGTCTATCAACTACCACCAT
>APFE030555793.1:0-11297 GCA_000404065.3 Pinus taeda | reverse complement strand
CCACCTTTTTCTCCATCTCAACCCGTTTCCCTACCCAAAAGTTCCATGTTGGCCTTAAAGAACCCTTGAAGAAAACCTTTTAATCCCCTAAAAACCACCCAAGGGCGGAAACATTATGGAAATATCCTTCTCCCGCCTTATCCTAAGGTCGGGAGCCAGCTATTCCTTTTTATTGTATAAATCCATCGGATCCCTTTTCCTATAGTTCTGCCTTGACAAATGTTTGCACCCAAATTTTGCATAAAATCCGCAAATTTCACACTTTCCTAAGGTTGGCGGACCGAGTTATTTTTGCAAGTAAAACTATTGAAAAATCTCCGAAAATCATTTGTCGCGTGGAGGGTCCCGCCGGTCGCGATTGCCGAAAAAAATAGTTGTTTAAACCCGCCCACTGGCTGCTATCTCCCATGCAAATTATCCGTCTGATGACCGTCCGATTGCAGCTGTCCCAGATCTACGGCATACAGCGATTTCGGGAAAACCCGACGTCCGACAGTTAATAAAGATAGGTGTTATAGCCCGTGCAGGTTAATCCCCCGACAGCCATTAGATCGCGCGCCCAAGGATCAATGGCTCACATCCATATCGGAGGACCCCCGACGTCCGACAGATACCTTCCGATATCTGTCAGACGCTTACGTCACGCGGGGACAGATGTCACGCCCAAATTCCATTGGAGCCCCCTCTGACAGATTCTTTGCCGTGCAGGAGGGGTCCTGATATGGCGACACCTGTCCCGCCCACGTCCTCGTCCTGCTGCCATGCACGTCATGACCACGTCTGCTCACCTCGTCCCTCATTCGCCCACCTGGCCGCCACCTCATCCTCCCCGTGGACCGGTCTTAGGCCGCCACGTCACCTGATGACGTCCTGCTGACGTCATCCAACCCGGGCCCTCATGCTGACGTCATGCTGACGTCATCCAAAAAAGCGCGCCAATAAACTATAAAACCATATTTTACGGTTTTTTCACCAATTTTGTCATTTTTCTGGGAAAAGCATTGCTCCGCTGTCTGCATGAATTCCACGTCGACCATTCAACCAGCCAGCCCGCGACCATTTGCAAGAGTTCAGAGCGTTAACCCAGCTGCTGCCTCATCCCAGGCCACTGTTAAACAGGTATTTGAGTCTTCATCTTCTTTCAAACTGGTTCTTTCATAATTTCTTGTAAAATCCACCGTAAATAGCCATAAGATTGAATTTCAACCAAGAAACCAACTATATCCTACCTCAATTGGACCGTTTAAGGTTGAAACGCAGTGGCGGAAACCTCATCTAAATTTCAATTTCTGTTAAAACCCTGCCCTGTTCGCGCAATCGTGGACTTCCTGCATTACTCCCAAACTGTCGAAGGAGGTCTGTCCCACTGCAGAAAGGCCTTCCCAGAAAGCTCAGCATTGTTATACTTGACTGTGCACCAACCCTGTTAATTTCGGTCCCCCTCAATTTCACTGTTTCAATTAGTAGACCCGGCATCCCAAGAAATACCTGAGGCAGACATGGATATCGCTGCAGGATCAGCAGCCCTCAATGTTACTCCCTTGAATGCTCCTCAGAGAGAGCTAGACTGGCAAGACTTTGCTGATTTAGACTACCAGATCTCAGAAGATGCCCCCTCCAAATGCACATTCCACATTCATCTGCTAAATGAATTCAGGGCTAGGCACAGGGATGGAACAAATATCCTAGGCATTTGGGAGTCCTCCCTCCCAACTTTTAAGATGCCCCAAGTCAAGCAGTTCCCTGACCTCATCTACTTGTGTGCTAGTTGTTATGATCCAATACAGAGGGCTGTAATGAACCCTCGAGGTGAAGTTGTATTTTACACTACCCCTCAGGCCATCAGGGATATGGTCCAATTCAAAACCCAAAGAAAATTAATTCCACTGTTCCTGCTGGACTTAATCAATCAAGGGGCCAAGATACTCACAGATGCAGAGATCTTGAAATTAAATCAACTATTCATTAAGAAATCTGATACAGTGCTACACCCTCCCATTTTTGATGGCTACTTAAATCAACTTGGCCTGGACCTGGCCTACATGATAAGCTCAGTACTGGGGTATAAGTCAATGGAATTCATAGAGGAAACTGTGCTAGTCATGATGACAATGTTTGCCCCTGGTAAGGCCCCCATCTGCTATGACTATGCCACATATATCTCTGACAAGATACACGAGCAATTCTTGCACTTATCCAGAGAGAGGGTGTTCAGATACACCTCATATATTTATCATCTTATTATGTATCACCAACATCAGAAGTTTTCTATTGAAATCAAGAGAACTAATGCAGCAGGAAACCCAAGATCAGTTGTATATTGGAGCTCAGTCTTCCATGTCCGTTTTTATTCACCCTATACATATTGTGAGTTCATAGATTTGTTCATTCATCCGGCCCTATCTCTACTTATGACAGAACCTCCTCCAAGACTCTCTGATGAAATGCAGAGGATTCTGCAGCTGTCCACTGCCTACAACATAGGAGACTGGTATTTTTACCAGCATCACACTGTGATTAGGATATATGGGTGTGAGCTGCGCCCATTCAGGCTGCCCAGATTTGTGCCCTTGAGGCTCTTTGCCCTGGAGTATTTCAGACGATTCGGCAATGCCGATCAGATCCATTTTGCAGGAAAAGGCAAGAAGGCACAACTCAAAGTTAGAAACCAGCTTGGTCATTTTATTCTAAACAAAAGAGAAGGATGGATAGAGGCAGATAGGATGTTGGAAGGCCTTGGCCTAACACTAAGCTTCCCTTGGAAGCCCTATGACCCCAATGGCTTTATATCTTTGAGAAGATTGAAATACAAACTCTCTAGCTATGAGCACGAGAGCATGTTCCACATATTGAGACATGCCAACCAACCCAAGTGGAGGAAAAACACCTTAATAGAGCCTGTATCTCAAGAAGAGCTAGTTGAGAGGGCTAGAAGACATTTATTGAAAATAGCTGACTTGGAATGTCCTTCTCAGGTGCCTGCTCTACCAAATCCTCATACAACAGCACCTGCTTCCTCCTCTGCAACACAACAAGAGGCAGCACAAACTTCAGATCAGGGACAGGGCAAGGGAAAAGACAGAGAAATGGAAGAAGCAGAGGGCCAACAGGGCCATCAACAGCAACAACAGCAACCCCAGCAACAACAACAACAAACTGATCAACAGGATCAAGAAAAACAGAAAGCAGAAGGCCAGGCAGCCACTCAAGAAAGGGCAACTAATATGGCGCCTCCTAGACAGGATTCTAGGGTAGACTCCTCTGTCCTCCAAACCCCTCAGAGGGAGGACACCAGTAGAAAGAGAGAGAGGGAAACACCCCTCACAGAAGCATCAGACAAGAGGCAAAGGCTCAACCCTTTCTCAGAGGAGGAAATGCAAAGTCTGGAGACTTCTGCCAGTCCTTGCATCAGGAGCAGGATAAAGCAGCACTAGGGGAGGTCAGCTCCTCAGGACAACAGCAGAACACAGCTGCAGGCATAAAGGAGCAATTTAAAGAAGCCAAAAGGAGGAGTGAGCCAATAAATATTTGGCTCTATAATCATTTGTTAAATATGGCTCCTGCGAACCAACAAAGGCTAATGGCTGCCTTTGATGTGCAAGAAGGAAAAATGACTATGAGCCATTTTGCCCCTACAGTGCAGCAACCTCAAACAGCTACAGATTATATAAGGACCAATTTAGAAGTCCTTTCAAAAGACATCCACCCCATGGATCAAATTGAACTCCACAAGCAAACAGGTGAGATGGTCTATGCCACTCTGGCAAATAAGACCTTGATCAACTATAGGCTGCAAAATAGCTTGAATAATACTGCAGCACAACTTGAGTTGGAGAGGGCATCCTCTCAAGCTAAAGACAACAGAATCAAGGCATTGGAGGAAATCATCATAGAGTTTGGGCTTGACCCCAATGACGTTAAGGCAATACAGCAAGTCCTTAAACTGAGGGATGCAGATATGGCTGCAATTAAAAAGAAAATGAAGATCCCCCCAACTCTACATCCACAAATAGATGGAGTTGCCCAGCAGAGGCAAGAAAAGGATGCAGCAGCGTTACTAATGACTTTATATAAAGAGCTGATAGACACACAGCAAAAGCTGCAGGACACAGAGACCACACTAGAAGCAGCACTACATAGGAGAGAAGCAGGGCAATCTTCCAAGCCACCCACAGAATCAATAGACCTTGAGGAAACCCCTCAAGATACCGTCCCTCCAAGGCAACAGGCACCAGAAATAGCACCAGCCACTACAGCACCAACAACAGAACAGGCTGAGAGCCTAGACATGCTGAAGCTAAGGCAGGAAATTCAGGTGCTAGAGTCTCAGATGTCAGAGCTCAGTCAAGCCAAGGACAGCTTAGCTAAGATAAATGAAAAATATGATAAGTCTAAGCAAAATGTGGCTGAGAGGGAGAGAGAAGTAAAAGCTCTGAAGAAAACAATTGCTGAGCTAGAAAAGGAGCTCAATTTTGAGAAAGTTATAGCAGAGCTCAAACAAGTGATTTGGACTGCCATTGGACAATCAATAACTAACCAATGGGAGTACATTGAGGCCATATACGAGCAAGTGGGACTCATTGGCAGGGCAAGGAAAGAATTACACAGAGCAAGAAATTCCCTAGGCAACATGGCCGACCTTGCCCCTAAGATGATTGAAGTGCTCAATTATAGGACAAGTTCCCAGTTGGTGAAAATGGGAATTGGAAATAGGACTGAAACCATATCTGTGATGAAAAGAGTTACAATAATGAAGAATTTAATCCAGACCCTGGATAGGAGAATCCAAGACATGCAGGCAGATATAAACAAGTTTCAGAACAGGTTCTTGGCCCTGCAGGACAAAGGGCTTCCCAGCTTGCTAGAATCAGGGAAGTTACTCTCTCATGAAAAATATATCAAGAGGGTAAGCACTTTTGCAGCAGTTCATATTGCTGAGACACCAGGAACATCTTCAGCAGGCCCAGTAACAGGGCAAATTCTTTTTGAAAAATTAGATAATTTGTTTTTTATCAAGAATGAAGTATCACATCTGTTTGATGAGCCCACCCATTTCTACAAGTATACAGAGGCTGCTGAGACCCTAGGGTCAATTTTGAGACATTAGCTTCCTCCTCCAGATACATGGCAAGATTTAATAAGGTTACTTTTGAACCAAAGCTAAGAGATTAAATCTTTTTCGGCAAAAGGTCTATATTACATATACAGGAGGGCAAAAGCCATAACAACAAATATGAAGACGCTGAGCCAACTCAGCACAGGTATTCGACTGCAGCAACAGCATCAGCAAGCACAGGTGGCAGGGCCAAGAAGACGCAAAAAGTAACAAGTGCAGAGCACTTCTGCAGTTATGATAAAGCCGCACAGCTGACTCTGCAATGCCCAAAGGTCAAAACATTATCCTGACAGGAGTTAAAGGCTTTTAAGAGTCATTTATATTTGTAATTACTTCTCATCTACTCCCCATGTGCGAGTGTAAGAGATATTTTCCTCTCAGATGACTCAATACCTGAGATATTTTTGTATGAAACCTCTATATATTCCCCCTCGCATTTGTTTAGAGGGGTTGGACTCCGGATGTAAGAAATCTCTTGATATCTCTTCTATTATTCTCATATTGTAAACTCTCAGACAGCTAATACAAAGGACAGTGGGATTTCTTCAAGCATGTTTGCCTCTTGATCTCCTGATGGTGTATGGCTCAAAGTTGCAGGATTCCTGTGTATTTCATGGCTCAATAAGTTTTTCTCATTGCTCTTTGTTGCATATGTGATCATTGTTCTTTCATATGTCTTTCATGTTCTCCATACACTCAAATATCTAGTTAGCAAGGAAAAAGAATAGTCTCAGGATTTAATCATTGGTTACCCTGAGCTCAGTCTAAGCTATCTTATATGTTTTCTTCAGTCAAAGTATTTAAAGAGTAATTCTTCAATGCTACCTTTAATACTACATCATCACAGGGCTTTTTTATTTCAGGAATTCAAGTAATTGCTCCTAAATAACAGACCTCTTTCACATTAGTTAGCTTAAGTAAGGAAATCTTAATTTCTTTTTGCTAGTTGTTTTTTCACCTCACTCTCACAATTTACAATTTGTTTCATGGAATACACACAGGCCCTGTAGCTACACCCCCACCAAGTCAAGATCTCAAGGGAAAAACTGTCCACGACCCCATTGCCCAATGGATTAGTTTCACTCGCAGATAGACTCTAAAAGATATCAGAAGCATCCTCCCAACCAAACACAAAAGCAACCAAAAATTTCACTTCACAACTAGCCTAAAACCTTTATAAAAAAAAACAGTGACAAACCTTATAGAGAGAGCCCTCTCTGACTACAGCTAGGCTAGAAGCTATAGCCCAAAGATTGGTTAGTGGTTACCCTGGCCGTATTTCCTAAGGAGTCATAGGGAACAACCTGGGTGAAAACATAAATGGCGACTCCACTGGGGACTTTCAGGATCTAAAAGGGATTGTACTTAAAGTCGGAAAATCAGTCAAGAATCTTTCAAAACTGCCCCTGTATAAACATCTGCAGCTTGAAGGAAGAGATGATTAGGATACCTTTCATACCCAACACAGATATATATAACGCTTTCAAAACTCCTGACCAGTCCTTGCTAAATTCCTTGCTATACAAAACCTTCATAAAATCCGAAAGGACTAGCTCAGAAACTGGCTCCCAAGAAGAATCTTCGGTACACAAGGGCAAATCCTGACCCCAACCCTCCTACTGTCTTCCAAAATCCCAATACAATCCCCAAATTTGTTAGGAACCAGCAAAAACAAGATCAACCTGTTGGCATTAGTCCACAGCCTGAGCATCCTAACCCAATCCCCACTCCAATCAAAGTCCTATTCCGTTCTACCCCTAATTCCCCTAGTTCCCCATCAACATCTCAAAGTTCCCCACCAGTTCCTTCTTCTCCCACACAAGTCCTTTTATCCCACACTATTATACCCTCCATACCTGGCACCCCTGTGATACCTATCGTTCCTCTTGTCCCAGTTATCCTAGTCAACCCCCAAAACCCAGTAAGTATGGCCAGATATGCACCTCTGCAACTACCTACCAATCCAGTGGCCTTACCTCAAGATTATCAGGCCAAAATCTCATACTTTGACTCCACTGGTCCTTATTCAGCCATTGAGCATGCTAAGAGAATGCAAGATCATTTCGAAAATTATGAGATAGATGATGAAACTGTGAGGATGAGAATATTTGTCCAAAGCTTAACTGGGGATGTGCGAACATGGTTTAGATCACTGCCTGCAAACAGTATCACCACCCCTGATGAGCTCTACCAATCCTTCACAAATAGGTGGGAGAAAAAGAAGGACCCTTTACATATACTTGGTGAATATGACATGATTAGAAGAGGTCCTCAAGAGACAGTTTTGGAATACTGTGCTCGGTTTAATAATGTATACAATGCAATACCCCAAAACCTAATACCTCCCCCGGATTTAGCCTTATACAAATTCCCAGATGGATTTGACCCAGATATGGCCTACCAGTTAAAAGAAAGAGCCCCTCAAACCCTCGAAGAAGCTCAGAGAGTTGCTGTAACGGTTGAAGAAAACCTGATTGCTAAGAGGAATAGGGCTAAGATAGAAAAGAGAGTTGCCTTTAAGGAAGAGCCCTCAGCCTTAGACCAGAAGCTGGATGCAATAATTTCTAGTATGAAGAGGTTAGGTGACAGGGTAGAATCTGTGGAAAGAAAATCTTCATGGGAAGCACCACCAAACAACCCTAACAGGAATCCAAACTTTAGGAGGAACCAAAATCCTAGTGGGAGTAAAGTCAACAATGATCCTGAAATAAGACCACCATTTCAAGAAAACTATGCTGAAGCATCCACATCCGAAGAACAAGCGGAGGACACTCATATCCACCTAATGGGGCTTGACAATAAGCACCAAGTCTTCTTGAGTCAAGAGGACCATGATGAAGAAGATAGTAAACAATTTCAGACTCATTCAGGGGAATCATTTGATTTCAAACAAGGCTATGACACAGCTGTTTATGAGGTTCATAAACAATACAAACTAAGGAGCAGGACTATAAATGTATCACAACCTGAGAAAACCAAAGACAAACTACAGCCCAAAAGTGCCATAGTAATGGAACCAACGAACACAACCGATTCACCCACTAAAGAAATAATTATTGAAGACATCACTGAATAAACACCGAATTCACCAGCTCCATCAGTTGAACATTCTAAACCAAGCAAAGGGCCTCAAGAGGTGATCAACAAGCATAAACCCCAAAATCAAGAGCAAACCTCAGCAGACAAAGAAAGCAGGCTCACCCATACTACTAAAACACAAACTGAAAAACCCTTTGACTGGGAGACTGAAATTGGAAAATTGAAAATAACCATACCTCTTGCAGAGCTAGCCAAAAATGACATTTATAAACAGCAGATTCAAAGATCTCTCCAACTCACCCATAACAAAAACAAAGACAATGTGGACAATGTCAATGTGTTGGATGACACCCCTGAATTGCTTTTTGGTCCAGAGGTTGATGGAAAAGTAGCAGGCTCAGGGATCCTACCCTTTTATGTCAGCCTGCATGTGCATGACAAAATATTACACAATGCAATGTTTGACTCAGGTGCATCTCACAACTTGATGCCAAAATCGGTGATGGAAAGGCTAAATTTGGATATCACTAGACCATACAAGGACCTTTACTCATTTGACTCTAGCCAGGTCAAGTGTCTAGGCTTGATAAAGGACTTATGTGTATCCTTAGTCCAATATCCAAATGAAACAATCCTAATGGATGTAGTTGTTGCTGATATTCCACCCAAATATGGGATGTTACTGTCAAGATCATGGGGAGCTAAACTTCGGGGGTCTCTTCAACTAGACATGTCTTATGCTACTATCACAGTCTTTCGTCAACCCAAGAGGTTGTATAGAGAGTCACTGATGAAATACATGGTCAGTAGTACAGAGAAGCCCCAAAACTTTCCCATTTATGCTGTCCACTCTGACATAGACTCATATATCCTTTTCAATGACAACAGAGACAGCAACAGTAAGGAAAAGGCACAGATAATTAAAACAAATCAATCTGCCGAACAAGAAGACCCTGATATCCAAACACTGACTGAATCAAACAATGCAAATATTCAAGACCACAAAACAAGCAACTGTGAAACCACAATACTTGAACAAGATAATGAAAAAATGGCCCCTCTAGAAAACAAAACAATCCCACCAAGTGAGAAGGATGTCATGCAAACCAAACCAAAGAATCAGCCTATACTCCAACTCACAAACTCATGCCACACAGACATTATTCAACACCCCCTAAAAAAGGAAACTCTATGGTTCCTAGAATTTGATGGATCAGTCAACAAGTTAGGGGCAGGAGCAGGAGTGTGGGTGCACAACAAAGAAGGCAGTCATGCAGAGGGTAGAGCCTACAGACTAAACTTTAGGTGTACCAACAATATGGCTGAATATGAGGCCCTTCTACTAGGCCTCAAGTTGGTACAATCCCTACAAGTCACAAGAATATCAATCCTAGGGGATTCGGACTTGGTCATCCAACAAGTCAAGGGCAATTTTGTTACCAAAGACAATAGATTCAGATCATACAGAGCTGTGGCTACTGAGCTACTTAAGTCTCTTGCTGAATTTCAAGTCACCAAAGTTCCTAGGTCACAGAACCTGCACGCTCATAGCCTAGCCATGTTTGCAAGTACTTGCAAGCTACCCTTTGACCCCCATCACCGTTTTACAGCTGAGGTAAAACACAGACCATCAGTCCCAAACAACATAAAGGACTGGCAAGTATTTGACAATGACACACAAATAAAAAATTTTCTGACTTTACAAGAAGAATCTTCAGGTCTTAATATAGACACTGAGCCAGCAAGTCAATCACAAATACTTCAGCCAGCAAGTCAATCACAAATACACAGTGAACATAACAGTCAGGTGTTCTCACCCAAAACAGCCAATCAAATGCTACATCCTACAATCTTCAATCAGTACAACATTCAAAAAATCCAACAAATTGAACATGAGGAGATACCTGAGGATGAAACTGAAGTGATACAGCTAAAGAACAATTTTCTGCCCATAGGCTTAGCTCCTTTGGAAGACATCTTTGATTCTAATGATGTCCCCAATAAACCAAAATTTGAACCCCTAAATACTACCATTGAAGAACATAACATAGGGACAGTTCAACAGCCTAAAATCATTAAATTGTCTGCTGCGTTACCACCTGATCAAAAACCCAAATACATTGACCTTTTTAAAGAGTTTCAAGATGTGTTTGCATGGAGTTATGAGGACCTCAAATCCTATGACACCTTTGTGATACAACACACAATTCTACTACAGCCAAATCAGAAGCCCTTTAAACAAAAACTCAGAAGGATCAACCCTATGCTCCTCCCAGTAATGGAGCAAGAGGTACAAAAAATGTTCAAAGCAGGCATTATTGCACCAATTAGATTTTCTGATTGGGTTTCTAATCTGGTGCCCACAAGGAAGAAAACTGGGGAAATCAGACTCTGTGTTGACTTAAGAAACCTCAACCAAGTATCACTAAAAGATAATTATCCCTTACCAAAAATGGATCACATCCTGCAGAGAGTGGTAGGGGCATCAAGAATTTCTTTACTTGATGGCTTTTCAGGCTTCAACCAGATTCTAGTCCATCCTGATGACCAGGACAAAACTGCTTTCACTACACCATGGGGAACCTTTAAATATGTCAAAATGCCTTTTGGCTTGAAAAATGTAGGAGCCACTTTCCAAAGAGCAATGGATATTGCTTTTGCCAAAGAAATTCATGACTTCTTAGTCATCTATTTGGATGACCTTACACCTTTCTCAAAATCAGACCAAGAGCATATAAATCATCTGAGACAGATCTTTCTAAAATGCAGAAAGTATGGAATCTCTTTGAATCCCAAAAAATCCATTTTTGGTCTAGAGGAAGGGAAATTACTGGGACACATAATCTCCAAGGATGGTATTAGAATTGACCCAGACAGAATCCAGGCAATCCTACACATGCCCCATCCCAGGAATATAAAAGAATTACAAGCTTTTTTGGGAAAAATCAACTTTTTGAGAAGATTTATCCCAAACTTAGCTGAGCTTAGTAGATTGCTCAACAACATGCTGAAAAAGGATTCCAAAGTTAAATGGACAGTAGATGCTAAACAAGCCTTTGAGAGCATCAAATTTTCTCTTACCCAAACCCCTGTCCTAACTAGCCCTCAGTTTGATAGAGACTTCATCATATTCTCCTTTGCT
>APFE030555782.1:0-19332 GCA_000404065.3 Pinus taeda | reverse complement strand
AATTTGATTTTGATATAAAACATCTTAAAGGAAAATAGAACCACATGGTTGATGCCTTAAGCTGAAAGATACATTATGTGTACGAAATTCGGTACTATCAAATTGAATTTGATATATCTGAGAAACTTAAGGAAGCTACATTTAAGCACCCCGAATATAAATTCTAGTGGAAGAAAACTAAACAAACACAAAATTCTGGAAGCCAATCCAAATATGGTATAAATGAGAAGGGTTTATTAACTTTCAAGGGAAGGCTCTATGTACCTAATCAAATAACCCTTAAGCAAATGTTACTGGATGAATTTCATCGTAGCCCTTATGCTGCCCATCCTGGGTATAAAAAATTATTTATTGCAGTCAAAAGAGGATACTTTTGGCCTGGGATGAGGAAAGATATCACGAAATATCCAACCAAGTGTTTAGAATGTCAACAAGTTAAGGCTGAACATTAGCACCCTGCTGGTTTACTCCATCCACTTCCTATCCCTGAATGGAAGTGGGAGATAATTACACTGGACTTTATAACTGGATTTACCCAAAACCTGGAAACAACATGACTTCATCATGGTGGTGGTGGAAAAGTTAAGTAAAATTGGTCATTTCATTCCTGTTAAATATAGTTATAAAACTTTAGAAATTGCAAATATTTTTATGAAAGATATATTTTGGTTGCATGGCATGCAAAAAATGGTGATTTCAGATAGGGATGTAAAGTTTACATTTGCATTTTGGAAATCCCTCTTTACGGGATTAGGTATGAAAATTAATTAAGTGCCTCCTATCACCCTCAAATAGATGGACAAACTGAGCGAGTAAACCAAGTTTTGGAGGACATGATACGAATGTACATAATGCAGCAACCAACCAAATGGGAGGACTATATCCATTTGGTTGAATTTTCCTATAACAACAACTACCAAGAATCATTGAAACTGAGCCCATATGAGGTATTATATGGAAGGAAGTGTTGAATACCTACTAACTAGAGTATTCTAGAAGTTAAAATGATATTGGGACCCAACATCTTGGCAGAAATGGAATTGGAGGTAAAGAACATCCATCAGAATTTGAAGGCTGCTCAAGATAGGCAGAACGCATATGCAGACAAAAAAAGAAATTACAAAGAATTCCATATAGGAGATCACGTCTATGTTTGAATAAAACCTGGGAAGAACACCCTATAATGGAGTATCTGCACTAAGCTAGCACCTCGCTATTGTGGAGCTTTCCAAGTCTTAGAAAGAATAGGGCCAGTGGCCTATCAACTTGCTCCTCCAAGTTATATAAGGGTTCATAATGTGTTTCACATTTCCCTGTTAAAGAAGTATGTGTATGATTCCAGACACGTTAGTAACTGGAAAGATATAAAAGTAACTATAAATGAATTCTGAAAATGCATATATTAATGATTCAATACATGCAAATTAATGATTTGAATGATGCCGACAGGTCGAACCAAACAGGGAATTTCAAGTAGATCCTTTATGTATTCTCTATTAGAGAGAAACCATGAAGTGGTAGTGGGTTATCACCCAATTTAAGGTGCAATGGAAGCACTTTAGCCCAGAAGAGGCCACCTGGGAGGACGAGGTTGTCATGCGACAAGCATATCCTAGCTTGTTTCAAGAGCAGGAATGAATACTGAGGACGGTGTTATGCTTGAGTGGGGGAAGATGTAACACCCTCAGGTGCTGAAATAAATTCCAGAATTACTGTCAATATTTTTATTAGTGTTAGTTGCAAGTAAAAGAAGGAAAACAATTTATGAAAAAAATAATAAATTTTATTATGTGATAAGTCTAAAGAAAATATATTAAGAAGTGGAACAAGGATGAGGACACATTAACTAATCTAAAATATCCAAGAAACAGTTGAGGGTAGTTATTCCTTTCATTTTGAATCCTGGAGATAAAACATCTCTTAAGGGATTAGAAGGGGTTAGCCACTTGAAGGAGGTAGAACCACCTGAGGAAGGAAGAGAATGAATGTGAATGTTGTTGGAGCGTTGTCTTGAGTTGGTTCTGGGCCAATGGAAACTCTCCAGTCAGATGAAAATCTAAATGTTCCAAGCTAGACTAGGAAGTCCCAAGGTCTGAGAACTTAACATGTAGAGTTTAATATTCAACTATGCTGGAAAGTGAATGCTAGGGGAGGAACCTCGACGTAATTGCCAATTCAATTGGAAGGGAGAAGCGTACTCATCCTTAATATGCTTTCTTAAAAAAATGAATGAATCAAAGATAAGTAGGGAATTTTGGTGTTCAAAGTATTTTTCGATCATATACTTTTATTATATACTATACATTTTTACAAGGAATTTAAATCTTACTAGGGAAGCATTTTCTGTTGAGTAAAGAATCATCCCTATTGCTTAATGATTTTTTATTATTGAAAGAATCTATGTGCTTAATGTGAATTCTGTCAAATTATGTGATTTTTGTGCTTAATGGTAAATGTGTAGAAGGAAAAAGGGACAGGAATCTAAAAACGTTGTTGTGCATGAGTCATGATTACATAATGGTGTGAAAAACCAGTAGAAAATTAAAGTAGTAATCTAAACAATGACCTTTGGATCAAATGTTGTTAATAACTGGAATTGCTTAAAGAAATGGTACAATGTTAAAAGGTAACAACTGTTGGTGTGAATCTGGCAGAATACAGGTCCCAATGGAAAGGATAATTTTGGGATTATTTCTACAATTCGTAGATTTCCCTTTTAGCAGGGAGAAGAGAGTTTTAACTGTGAGATATGAAACATAGTAAGGAACTAGAACTTAGTGTAAATCTAGCTTCATAAGCACAGGAAGGAAACCCTTGAAATAATAGTAAATAAAGTAATGGGGGTTATGACATGAAACCTCATCCGGGTATTACAGAAGACAAGACAAACCACCTTAGTAGACAAAAAAGAATGTACATAACTTACTCTAGCTTTATTGCTATAGATTTCTAGAAGGGTATTATGTAAAATATCTTATCCGTCCAACGTTTCAGATGGTAACTCCATCCATCATCAAGGACTTAAGAGAGAGCCTGAAAGTGAACAAGTGTTAGAGTGTCTTTTTATAGGATTTTTCTAAGTCTGAGCATAATGGGTTTGGTGGTTATGCCTGCCACCTGGGTTAGCCCATAGGCAAAGTTCATTAGGGGATTTTTGAGGTCTAGAATGGGCCTCCTAAGAAAAATGTACAACCAAAATAAAGTTTATAAGAACCAATAGGATTCAAGATGATGATGTCAACCATGGGGGATGATTCACCATTTTTGGAGTAAAAAAGTACAAAGATTAAAAAAAATAATAATAATAATAAAACTACTTTTTCAACTTGTATTTTCAACTTATCTCCCTAAGTTTTTACTCAAATTTCAAGCAGGAGTACTCGTTGGATGCAAAATTTAATTTCTCATCCAAGGATTACCCATGTTTCATACTTCTGATGGACCCTACTACACGAAAATTGAGAAATACATGGAAAAATGTGATTGCAATCACATTTTTCATGTATTTCTCAGTTTTCGTATAGTAGGGCCCATCGAAAGTATGCAACATGGGTACTCCTTGGATGAGGAATCAAATTATGCATCCAACAAGTGTTTCCGCTCGAAATTTGAGTAAACCCATATGGAGATAAATTGAAAATACAAGTTGAAAAAATAATTTTATATTTTTTCCCTCTAAAATTTGATAATGTAATCTAATATTATTTTATTATTTCCACCATTATTTTATAATTTCCTTAGGATGTCCATTTTAGACCTCAAAAATCCCCTAATGGTTTCAAGTAACCTCACAAGCATTCCTAGGATGGAGACCAACCCTATAATGATTAATGAACTGCTAATTTGAAATAGAAACCTTTCTCCCACAAAAATTAAACAGTGTACTAGCAATCCTTGCTAAATAAATTAACTGAAAATTCGCACTAAATTTGGAAAATTCAGGTTGGTATACAATGCATAAATCATCAGAAAACTTGGTTAATGATTATGGAACACCTTGGGCTAATAATTGACTGGGGAATATAAATTTCTTATAACATGGAACCATTAACTGCATGAGCACTAATACCCAGCAAAGGGTGAGTGAATATGTTCACTCAGAACCTCAACAAAATAAATGTATATTGTTAACCCAGTACATAAATATTAGATAGCGAAACTTTGTAGTGCAAGCATACAATAATTATCAAATTCTAAATGAACTAAACTTGTAGCGAGAGCCTATCATTAATTAACCATACTTAATTATCAAAGGGTTGTAAATAAAAAGTACACACATAAGGAGGTAAATAAAACAACCAGAAAACATGTTACTATAATAATCCTCATGCTCTTAAAGTAGCACTGGCAACACACATCTGGCGTAGAGAATTAACAAAAAAGAAGCAACTCTGTGTAAACTAATTTTATACCATATAAGTCAATTAGTTACAATGGCATAATGGAACATGGAACCAACTCGAACTGAGAATCGAAAATAGAGATGTGCACAAATATACCATTAACTTGAAAATGAGAAAAAAAAATATAAACCCTTGGTGCACAATAGTTTAGAGCATGGAAATTGCAAAGGATTACATAGACCTTCGGCCAAACCAGGAAGCAAGGAACAAAGGGGTCTCAGGATGACCCAATCCTTTTATAACCGACAAGATTTATACATTTATTTAACAATAAACCAAGTGCATCCCTTAACCTTACTGAGTGGAATTATGACCATACAAAACCAAAGAATGCCCATAATGTAGGCAGAAGCCAACTTGGTCGTTCCCGAGGTTGGGTCACAACCAAAATCTTTAAACCAACTGCCATCACAAAACCCTTGGATGTTGTCTGACTTCCCTGTAACAGAGAACACAAAACCCTAATCAGTTGTCGCAGAGAAACAATTAAGAATTGAAGTGCAGATAAATTATGACTTGGTAAAAACCCTCGTTAACCGAGTATGTTGTAAGGAAAACAACTCTAATTCGTGGCTCAGGCAACTACAAGAGAGGTGCCAAAAATTTTGAGCTATGACAGCCACCAGTCAGTAAGTTTGCAGCATACTGATATGGGAGAAGGGACAAAGGATGACCTTCTGCCATGATAAGCCTAGTAAAAATACTAGTAAACATGTCGAACCACCAAGTAAGCCTGAGAAACTCTATGGCGATGGTATCCGTGAAATATTGTGACAAAATCTGGCTAGTTTTCAAGCTACAGGAAGCAAGAGAGAAAAGGGGTTGCATAGCCATTTTCTTGATGGAGAGCTATAGAAAATGATCACCCTTAGCCATCCATTCGGAGGTAGTTACCCTAACTCCAACTTGAGACACATGATTCGTCAGATCCTCCAAATTAACAGTGACCATGAGATAGCTTCCATGTGGCAATCCAAGTTGAGCACACTAGGAGGGCACAAGGAAGGCCTCGAGAACCATCGTACTCCTTGATCATTAAATATATTTATGAATCATAAATATCAAATTGTAATAACCAATATATTCATCCTTAATGAAAAACAGTTTGCACATGAGTGATTGATAATCAATGTACTTAATTTGCTAATGAGAGATTATATTATTTGACTCTTTCATCAATACAATAATGGAGTTATGGTTATATATAACATGCAATCTAATGCTGGTGATGGTTAGTGATTAGGTAGCCTTTTACGATTTTTTTTATATGTATGATTTTGACCTTGGGTAAGCAGTTAGTTGTTACAATTTCATATTAAATAATAGATTTTTATATATATAGAGAAAAATAAAGTAATTCATATTAAAAAAATTGTTACGTTTTTATTTTTCATAATGATGGTGATGTGTAATTTATTCTATTCTTAATATGGAGTTGATATGAGAAATTAAAAATATATTCATAACAAAAAGAAAATAATGTAGGTTATAAATCAAATATTTGGAGATGCATGTTTGAATAAAAGATTGTAACTTCAAAATATATATAGAGAAAGAGCTACACAGTTATTATTCTATTAATAGGTTCTTTTAATTCAACGTATGAAGGAGGTTTGCAATTTCTTCAATACTTAATATGTGACACTTGAAAAAATATTAATTTCATATTAAATAATAAAAGTTTATATCAAATTTATATAGAGAAAAATAAAGTAAATTTGATTACAAAATTTCTTATATTTTTATCTTTCATTGTAAGAGAGATATGTAATTTATTCCATTATTAATATGGAGTTGATATGTAAGATTTAAAAAAGTATTAACAACAAAAAGACGTTTAATGTGGGTAATAAATCAAATATTTCAATAGCCTGTTAAGTAAATATTTTAACATCAAAATATATAGAGAGAACAACTAAAAAATTCTTATTATGTTAATAGATTCTTTTTAATTCAAGGTAGGAAGGAGATAATATGTAGAGTGTTAAATTTTAATCATAAATAACATATTTTAATGTCAACCATGTATACATTGTATAAACAAGCGAAAAATAAAATAATTAGTTATAGGTAAAATAATTTATTATTGTGTTGCTCAAAACGATCATAGATTCATCTTAGCTCTACATTTACCAATATCCTAGAGGAATAAAATATCTAGAGTGAAAAAATTTTCTCAATTTTTCTAATCAAAAGAGGTTTGTATTTTAAGATGGATCTATTTCTATGCAAATGAAATAAAAGAGTGTTAGGCACAAATGGAATATTTTAGTGTCCATATTAAATAAAATAATTTATATGAGAAAAAAAAACAATTTAAATTATTATTTATTACTATTTTAATTTTCGCTTTCTATTGTGAGAATATTGTAGTCTACTATATAATTATTTTAAAAATATAAAAATTAAAATGTTTAATGTGTGTTATAAATTCAATATTAGTAACCATAAAAAGTTTAATGTGAATTATAAATCAAATATTTAATTGGTTAAGAGGCACTCTACAACCCAATATGAGATATATGTTATATTGTCCATAAATCAATAGAAGCATTTACATATTGGCTCAAATTTTAGGTTCCATGGTTATGTTTTAGTTTTCCATTGACATTTTAATATAGTTTGAATTTACATTTTTTAATGTTTGTAAATAAAATGTGTCTATAAATCAGTGTAAGTATTTAAATGTCGGCTCAATTTTTAGGCTCTCTGATATGTCTTTAGCTTTTCCATTGAACATTTTAGCATATTTGTATCACATTTTCTATTGTTGAAAATAAAAACAAGTATAATATATCTTTTAATATATCAAAACTTGGAATTTACTAATTAATTACATATAATTTTTATTTTTATAAGCTATTTATTATTTATTTTATTATTTTATTTAGGATGTACATAACTTTTGAATTTATCGTCTCCATTCATGTTAGAATTTATATTTAAATTGATTCCATTATTTGTTGTAGCTCCATACTTTTTTTTTTTTTTAATATTCAATCTATGTTGTAGCACAAGTACACCTCTTCCTCTTGTATTTTTTATTTTTAGTTTTGGCTACGAGTCCTTCAGCCATGTTTTCTTTCAGCATGTTTTGTCCACTCATTTTTCTTATATAATCTCCTTCATCTTTTCCTTCATCTTTGTGCACTCGTTTTTTTCATGTAATTATATTTTTTATTTTTAATTTTATATTTTGATTTTTTAATATTAACATAACCACATTTGCACATTAGTACATGTGGTTGAATGGAAAATGCTAATTATTAACCTATATCAACCATATTTACTAATGTGTAAATGTGGTTGTGCTAGTTGACAGTGTGGAGGGTGGATTTCCTGATCATGGTTACATTAATATTGTTAATGTAATTATTCATAATGTATCAATCTTATAGATAAATATCACTAATATTTTGAATGACATTATTAATAATATTGTTATTAATGTTAATGTTAATATATTATCAATTTATTATTAGTAAAAATATTTGTTATACTATAAATTTAAAATTAATATTAAAATAATAACTTAATATTAACATAAAAATAATTTAAATGATTATACTATAGTTTACTTAATTTAATGGTTGACCATGGTCAATTTTAATGTAACAATATAATATTTCTACATCAATCTAATGATATTACATTAATGTGAAACATTGTTACACTATTACATTAATTTTTTATAAATATTGACCATGGTTGATCATTGTCAATCATGGTTGACAATGGTTGATTTAATGTTAATGCTACAAAAATGTTTACATTGTCATTAAAGTGGGTTGATAGGGTTGACCATGGTTAACAAGGTTAGCCATGGTGAAGAGGGTGGACCATTATTGGTTAAGATAAACCATGGTTGACCTCGATTGACCAGTATTAATAATGATTGCCATGGTTGAAGAGCGATTAAGATGAAATATTATGCTTAACCTTGGTTTACTATTTTTTACCATGGTTGATATTACATTGATGTTACAAAAATAGTTACATTAATGGTTGAAGTGGGTTGGTGGGGTTGACCATCGTTGAAGAAGGCTAACCATTATTGGTCAAGGTAGATTTTAGTTGATCTTAGTGGAACATGATTGACAATGATTACCATGATTAACCATAGTTGAACATGATTTACAATGATTGCCATGGCTAAACTTGTTTCACCATGATTGATAATGATTACCATCGTTGACTTTAGTTGACCATGATTGACATTGATTGTGATGGTGAACCAAGGATTAAGGGGAAGATTATGATTGACCTTGGTTTATTGTAGTTGATTGAAGATGAATATTGTTAACTATAGATTAACATGGTTGACTAAGTTTGACCATGGCCAACCATAAATACAACAATGTATTTATGTTTCATTAATCTAACAATGTAACATTAATGTTGTTAATTGTTATATTGTTACATTAATGTGGACCATGGTTGATTGTTACATTAATGTTACAAAATGATTTCATTACTATTTGAAGAGGGTTGATCATCATGGATTGAAGCAACCCATGGTTGATGGAGGTACCATAATAAACCTCATTAACTCGTGGTTAATCAAGGTTGACCTTGGTTGGTTATGGTTGGTAATGATTTTCATGGTAAACAAAGAAGAAAGAGGAAGAATTATAGTTGGCATTGTTTGATTATGGCTAGTATGGTTGATGTTGGTTTACCATGGTTGACCTTAGTTGACCAATGTCAAGCATGGTTGACCATGATCAACCATGGTCAACCACGGTAACATGGTTTGAAAATCTTTACCATGATTAACCATTTACTATGACAGATTATGATTGAAAATGGTTGACGATGGTTGGGCATAATGACCATGGTTTGACCATGTTGACCATGGATGAACATTGTTTGAGATATTTGACAAGGTTGGCCATAATTTTATATGATTAATTATGGTTTCCCATGTTGATAATGGTTAAACATATTCAACAATAGATGCTTTGGTTGACCATGTTAGACCATTTTAACCATGGTTGGCCATCAAGTATAGGTAGACCATGGGTTGTTAATATTAAGTTATTATTTTAATATTAATTTTAAATTATATTATTAACAAATATTCTTTACTAATATAATGATAATATATTAACATTAACATTAATAACAATATTATTAATAATATCATTCAAAATATTAATGATATTTATCTATAAGATTGATACATTATGAATAATTACATTAGCATAATTAATGTAACTATGATCAGGAAATCCACCCTCCACACGTCAACTCTCAACTAGCACAACCAAATTTACACATTAGTAAATGTGGTTGATTAGGTTGAGATTGGCATTTTCCATTCAACCACATGTACTAATGTGCAAATGTGGTTATGTTAATATTAAAAAAAAATCAAAATATAATAATTATACATACACACACACACACACACACAAATATATATGTAGATGAAAACATGAGCACACAAAGATGAAGGAAAAGATTAATGAAATTATATAAGAAAAATGAGTGGACAAAGCTCGCTAAAGGAAAACATAGTTGAAGGGCTCATAGCCAAAACTAAAAATAAAGAATACAAGAGGACGAGGTGTGCTTGTGCTACAACATAGATTAAATATTTCAAAAAACAATTATGGGGATAAATGAGTATAGATCAATTTTAAACATGAATCTAACCTGAGTGGAGAGGGATCAAATTTCTTTAGGTTCAAACTTCTTTCAGAGTGCAACATACAATGTGTAAATTTTCATTGTTTAAATTGTATTTTTGAATGTTATATAGAGTATATAAATTAAACTTATAAGAGCAAAAAAAATTTGTTGGATTTTGACAAAAAAACATATATTTATAAAAAAATACCAAACTTTAAAATACTAAGATCACTTCAAACGTTTTAACTATAAAAATTATTTTTTCAATACTATAGTGCCTACTCTAGTTGACTAACCTTGATATGACATTAACATTGTTTTAGCCCTAATTCTTGCACATTATTCTTTGAGGACCTCAGGTTGAGGATCCAAACAGTTGATTCTACTATTAGTGGTTGTGGTGGATGTGGTTTTCCCTAGTCAGTGTTAGAATGATGATAGCTTTGATGGGTATGTATGTTTTCTATTGATGTTATGATGATGATAGACTTGACGTATATGTATGTTTTCTATTGATGTTATGATAATGATAGATTTCATGGCTATGTATGCCTTCTATTGATGTTATGATGATGAGAACTTTGATGGATATGTATGTTTTCTATTGATGTTACGATGATGTTAGCCTTGATGGATATGTATGTTTCCTATTGATGTTATGATAATGATAGATTTGATGGATATGTATGTTTTCTAATGATGTTATGATGACGATAGTTGTGATGGATGTGTTCCTTATGTTGGCTACTTACATTAGTTCGAGTTCATGAAGAACAACGACGTGGATGATTATGTCATGTGATGATGCTAGAATGACAATGACCAACATTATGAAACTTTGTTACTGATGATTATCAAGTATAACAAGAAACCACTAGATCCACTCACATGTGATGAGTCAACGCCATCTAGTTTTATGGAAATGAATATTTTGTCCTTGAAATTTTTTAAGTTTCGTTTGAACCTTTCTATAAATTTAAATGACATGTGAGTGGTTGTAGGCACAAGTTAGTTTCTTGGCCAAATGACTCACACACAAGTTATGGCATTGTACAAATGGATGAAACTACATGGGAGGGGTGGGACAATGTCCCTGATTTCTTGCGTTAGCACTTCCACCGTGACTTGGGCTGGAAGGGTTGGTACACCTTCACCTTGAAGATCATGATGTCATGGGGGTAGGTCCCTAATTTGGTTTTTCACAATGATTTACTAGGGCTGCAGATCAAGGCAGATTCCTTGATCCCCGACACCATTAGTCTCACTATAGAGGACAACATGAAGGATGGTAATGGTCTCTATCATTGCACCCAAATTTTCCACTCGTAGCCACTAGATGTTTGAAGGGCAAGTGACGTGGAACCCTTATAACTTCAAGAGAAGTTATTAAAGGGCATGACCGACTTGGCATCCTTAGCATCATTAATAAACACTTGGGAATTTCAACCTTGGAGCTTCGAAGGGAATTTCTTGAAGGGAATAATTGACTTGACACCCTTGACATCATAAACAAACTGTTAGGCGTGGCACACTTGGAACTTTGAAGGGAAGTTCTTGAAAGGTACAACCCACTTGGAACCCTTGGCATAAAAAATAAACTAATAAATATAATCAAGGTACAAAAATCCTACAAGTTCACATGAAGTGGTAAATGAAGTTAGAACCAAGATAATTAAATCAAGAATAAACTTAGGGTAAAGGGAGAATAGGACGAAACAAAAATATTGTACCTTGAAGACTCTACCCTTCCCATGTTGGAAAATATTAGGTAGATAATGCACATAAGTATGTAGTTAGGTAAAAGGGGGAATGAGACACATAGATTTAATTATAAATATAAATCCTAAAATAGTTAAACTTAATTCGGAGAACAAGGTGATGAATTAAAATAAAGATTAATAAAAAATAGATAAAATTTGAGAACCTCAATGTGGCAAGAGCTAAGGTAATAATATCCATATAAGAAGAAATTTGAGTTAAATTAGGAGGTAGTTAGGGGACCAAATATGAGACTTATTAGTTGGCTTCAGTAAGGAACACAAATTAAGGAGCATAAAAGGGGGATTAAGAGACAACTAGGAGAAGAAATAGGGATTCTTGTTCGGGTGAGGAAAAATATTGTTTTTGATTAAAAATTTAAGTAAATAATTTTGGAGGGATTTGGGGAGATGGTGACACATGGGTGGATGAATAATCAAACTTTTAGTTTAATAAAAATAATTAACTATGCATGAAGTGCCAAGTGTCACCTATGAAGTCTCCTATAAAAGAAAGGGAAAGCCATGGGAGAAATATCTTTTTGCTTACCCTATTATTGGATGGGGAGATTATGTTTTTGTGAGTGGATACAAGCTATAGTTGAGTTCGGTAAGATAGAGTTATTTAGAGAGGGGACTCTTGAGCCAAGGAGCACTCACCTCTATCAACTAGCATAATTTCTCCATTGTACAACCCCATTGTAGCACAAGGGTCCATTGGGAAGGAGAGTACCCAAGGAGTAGGATGGGAGGTCAACTGGTGAGTCACGACATTCTTTTGGATCACATCAACATTCACACTTTAGGGTGGACGACAACAAGGGAGTGAAAGTAGCAGCAAGGCCAAGATCGAATCTCCTCTCTAGGTGAATGGTACTTGTGGCATTTATGGTGTTCTATTATATGATTTCAATGTGCCTATAGTTAATAGAATGTAAAACATATGATATTTGTAATGTAGTGTAATTCATTGATGTTTGATGTAAGTGCTTTAATATTTTTGAGTTCCCAATGATTATCTACTTAGAGTTGTATTCCTAATTTGTCTAAATTGTTTAATCTATATATATATATATATATATATATATATATATATATATATATATATATATATATTATCTAATATGGTCTTGACACTACACAGTATAGGCTTAGCCACTTAAAATACCATTATATATATATATATATATATATATTTTTGTTTTATATATTATATATATATATAGTATATATATATATATAATATATATAAAAAATATAATTATACATAGATCCACACTAGTTTTTACATTACATGTGCATTGAGACATTAAATGTTTTTTTTGTATTAATATATTTTAAGTTACATCAATATTATTCATATTAAAATATTTCTTTTAACATTATATATATATATATATATAGTATACATCCATATTATTCATATTAAAATATTTTCTTTTAACATTATATATATATATTATATATATATATTATTATATATAGATATTAAAGTGATTTCAACTAGATGTTCAAAAGTTTATTTAAATTTCATGTTGAAATATTTTTAAAAGTATAAGTTTAAACAACTCACACATTTTTTACATTTATTATTTTATGAATTTTTTTATGTTATATGGACAACTAACTAAACATTAGCATATTAATTTTTGTTTTTTTATTATAGCTGACATTGCTTTTCTATTTATATAATATTTTACTTTTATTGTTAGAGGAACACATGTCAACTCCATATTGAGCATAGATGGAATTGCACATTGCCCTCATACTGGGATATAGAATGAGCCTCTCAACTCAGAAAAAACAACACGATAACTATGCAATTTTGAAGAGATTTTTGACTGTATAATTCAATATGTAGGATTTCTAGCAAAAATTTGTGTGTTTGTTTGTTTTTTTTGTAGATTAAAAAGTTACACTGAAAAGGGGTTTCAACAAAAGGAATTTGGGAAATATTTTTAATATCCATTAAAATTAGGAGTATTCCATAATATCCCATGAATTATTGTGCTATATCATATGTTCAATGAGTTAATATCCATGACTTTAACTCCCAATTCAATCCATAATCTAGTTTTATAGTGTGTTATAGAAATTAATTGAGAAAAATGGATACTCAAAGATTTATATCTCATGGAAATCATGAAAGTTATGAGGAAACATTGTTGGGTATGCGTTACATTATTTCAATCATTAGCTTCATGCATTATACATTGCACATGGAGAAAATGAGGATTTTTTTGTCCCTCATAGTTATAGGTTTCAAGGTGTAGTACCAGAAAATAAATGAATAAATAAGGTTTTCTTTGCCTTCTTTTGGCCTTTTTTTATAGGTGTTTTTCAAACAATAGTTTTTCAATCCATTATAGTGTAATTCTAGTTAAGGAATATAATTTGGGTTAATAAATTAAGATTTTGAGTGTCATAGGATATTATATATTATATTGTAAATGGTGAAGAAAATACAATGAGAGTTAGAGGTGTGAATCTAAACATTTGTCCATTTTCTTAGTTAAGGGTTGCTAGGGTAAATATTTGAGTCTTATAAGAATATTTTCTATTGTTTACTATTTTTTTATAAAGAATACTTGTATGAATTTCTTTATTGTAAAGGTTTAAAACCACGGGGGATTCACTTAGTGAACCTCTAACATATCACATATGTTCGTGGCATATTAAACAATACCCTTAATTTGACTACATATTGGAAAATCCCTCTAAAAATCACATTATTTAACCCCCAACCAATATAAACCCTATATAGCTTCCCAAGTTAAAAAACCCCTACTTTCGCTAGATATTGTAGGTATCCATTTTTTCATTAACATTTTTTACACCGCTTTATATTTTTTCATTAACTTTGAGCTCCATTTTTTATATTTTCCAATATAATACACTTTACCCCCTATATATCCCCCAATATATTATGTCATTTTTCCCTCAATATATATCCACCAATATGAACCCACGTGGTATGATATTGCCCTCCCAGTTAAGCCCCCATGTTTAAAACTTACACTTGGTATCATACTATTTTTTGGTTTCAAGGAGACACCTTTATTGTTAAACGTTTAGTTATCTTGAATCTATGAACTTGGTTTCAATCATAGGGGCTTCACTTAATGAACCTCTGACCTATCACGTGCATTCATGCCATATTAAACAATATCCCTAATTTGACTACATATTGGAAAATACCCCTAAAAATCACATTAGTTAACTCCCTGCCAATATGAACCCAATACACCTTCCCAATTTAAAAAACCCCTACTTCCATTAAATATTGTAAGTATCCATTTTTTCGTTAACATTTTTATACCCCTTTATATTTTTCATTAACTTTGAGCTCCACTTTTTATACATGCCAATATAAAAACCCTTTACCCCCTATATATCCCCCAATATATTATGTCATTTTTTCCTCAATATATATCCCCCAATATGAACCCACGTGGTATGGTATTGCTCCCTAGTGAAGCCCCCGTGGTTTCGATGGGAACTTTGTGATAGTGATTCTTGTGGTGAAATAAAATGACAAATAATTTGAAAATCAAGATAAGAGATTTATTGGGAAAATATTTGAGCTATGGAAGCTAAAGATGTAATACCTTTTGGTAGAAAAATAACAATGAGTCATAGTGGATCCTAGCACTACACCTATGATTATGTGGACAAAAGTTTGGAAAATGTTGGAAAGGAAGGAAAAGAGCACAATCTAGTTGTGTCTTTCAGATTTTATTATTAAAAGTTCTCAGAGAAACTATAACCAAGGCATTACGTGATAAGTTAGGAGCTTTTTATGAATCTAAGTCTTTGGTAAATAAACTTTTCTTTTAGAAGAATTTCTACCTCTTAAGGATGAATAATGGATACTCGATGAAAGATCATATACATGCATTTAATTGTATGGTAAATAAATTGTTATTATTTGATATTAAAATTTCTTAAAAGTGCATTAGTCTATTATATTTGTTGACATATGCATGTGATAGTTTAGTTGTAGTTATTTGTAGTAATTAACCACATTAAAGTTTGATGATTTGGTTCCATCCTTGTTATCAAAAGAAATGAGATGTTTAGCAATTAACCACAAGTTTGATAATTTGGTTTCATCCTTGTTATCAAAAGAAATGTGATATTTTTATGGTCATTGCGTTCTAACCACCTAATGTGGTTTATTATTAGAACTAAGATATGAACCATTAAATATAGTAAAAAACATTGGTTAAATTATAAGAGAAATAAAATAAATAATATTATTCAAATAAAACGTCAAAATAATAATATAAATAATTAAATTAAAAGAAATATAAAATAAAAAGAATTCAACATAGGAATTATTGAAGTAACAAAACACAAAAACAGTAGCTTTAATATCAAAATATAATATATATTAATTAAAAAAAATTTTATATATATAATTTATTTAAAAATATAAATATTTATGGATTTTAATGAGAAAATCTATATTTTGAAAAATTTCAAAATCAAATATAAAAAAAATAGTAAAAAATTCTAAATTTAATGGTTTTTTTTATTTAAAATTAAAAAAACACTAATTTATTTATCATATGTATATGTGTTGTTTTAGTGTTTTTTTTTGGAAGTTTTTCTGTGATTTTTTCTATTAATTTCTCTAAAATTTTACAACGAATTATATTCACAAGTTTGATGGGTAACCCCTAAACAATAGAAGTGCCCAAGGGATTTTTCGCGGTGTTGAATCCATATATACAATGAAAAACTAGTTTAAATAACACAAATCAAGATTTAACCACAATTTTTTCCATCGACATAAAAAACTTCAACAAGTCACACTAAAAACAACTATTATATTTATAATATATTATATTTATATAATAATATTATATATATATTATATAAATCAAAATAATCTCAAATAATAAATAAATTTATTATTATAATAATAAATAATTTATTATTAATAACAATAAATAAATAAATTTGAAATTGAATGAATAAATCATTAATAAAGATTTTTTATATATTATTATAATTATAATTATAATTATAATTTGAACATATAATTTGAACAAACTCTATGAAAACTTCAGTAACAAATGAATTATTTTTGAATTATAATAATAGGATATATTAAAAAATATAACTAGAAATGCAAAAATAAATATTTTTTTTACTTAATAAATTAAAAATACATAAAATTAGTAATATATTAAAAAAGTGAAGAGATTCTTTAAATCTATTATGAATATAAAGAAATTTTTTAAATCTATTATGAATATAAAGATTAAGGCCAGGGAAAAAAAGAAATGAAATGATTAGAAAAAAAGAACTCAATAAGAGAGGAGGAAGAAAGATAAATGACTACACTTAGGAATAAAGGGATGGGATACTACTTTTTTACAATTTCGATGGCCTCTCTAAATCTTGACATTTAACTCGTTACATCACTTACTTGACTTAAATACATGGTTGTTCATGTCACTGACTATTACTGATGTAATTCTGTTAATAAATTTATATAGAGTAAAAGATATACATAATTCGTCAAATAAATAGCAATGTAATTAAAGAAAAAGGAAGTAGGAAAGAACATGAAGTCATTACATACCATATGACGATCTGTGTAATGTTTCAACTAAAGGATAGACATTATTACAAGTAAGAAAGATAATTAATTGTGTTAATAAATTTATATATAGTAAAAGATATACATAATTTGTCAAATGAATAGCAATGTAATTAAAGAAAAAGAAGTATGAAAGAACATGAAGTCATTATGTACCATATGACGATCTATGTAATGTTTCAACTAAAGGACAGACATTACAAGTAAGAAAGATATATGGATAGACAATGTTGACGAATTAACATGACGAAGTCTTTTTTTTATAATTTCCATAAACAAAAATTGAGAGAGCCTCTTTCACGTAAACCAGATATACAGTGGATTCAAGTGTTAGGGTGGAACATTGCAAGAAATTGAGAGAGCCTCTTTCACATAAACCAGATATACAGTGGATTCAAGTGTTAGGGTGGAACATTGCAAGAAATTGAGAGAGCCTCTTTCACATAAACTAGATATACAGTGGATTCAAATGTTAGGGTGGAACATTGCAAGAAATTGAGAGATCCCTAATGCATGAAACTCAAAAAAAACAGATTAAATAATTCTTAATTGTTAGATAATTAATCTTAGGGATTAACCTTGTGTTAGTTTGGTTGTGTTAGTTTGGGTAGTTATTGGAGTCTAATAACTCCCGGGAACTAATTGAATGGTTTCCTATATTTATATGTACATTATGTATATAATTCTTTGAAATCACCTAATATACTGTTTATTTGGTTTCCAATCTTATGTGTCTTACAGTGGTATCAAAGTGGGTAGTTCATTTTCCTGTTGATTGATTAGCCACTAGTTTTGTGGCGATCTAGAGTACTTTGATTCTAGATCAAAAGGTACGCCAATTTGTATTTTTTTGTGTGTTAAAGAATAGAGCCATTTGCATCACTACGTAGATCCAGAGATAACAGTGTATATTTCTGCTGTCAAGATTGACTCTGAGAGAATGGTGGTTTTCATGGCCTGTCTTCCTGGCTTCATTCAGTTCAGTCAGATTCTTTTGTTATAATTGACAAATTCTTGTGCTAGTTTGGATTGTCGAACCCTGCAATTTCATTGAATGGAATGATTTCGATTTGTGGCAAGTGAATTTCTTAAAAATAAAATTGTTGGTATCTGCTTTGCCTACTAAATCACAGAATTAAAAATAATTATTTTTTCAAAGGAATTTTAAAAGAGTTTATTTGAAATTTCTCCTTTTAAAGGTCTACGCACGTGTCATTTTTTTGACACTTACTTGCTGGATAATGAAACAGGGTCGGCATATTATTAAAATTTAGCATACAGTTTAAAGCACAAATCAGCGTCGTAGTTTCTTCGTGTGATTGCTGAGAATCCACATGACTGAAATTTGATCCCCGCTTTGGCAAAGATGTTTTGTGTGTTAATAATTATATAACTCAATATCTGAGGCATAAGGAAACTTTGATGGGATTGGAAGCCTTTGCAAAGATATTTTGTGCGTTAATAATTATATTGTTAGTTTTACTTTGTGGATTTTCCTAATTACTTTAAACCCTAACCAAGATCTACTCCTTTGTAAGAAATTGAAAATAATGCACAGCAGAACTTACTTTCCATCTTCTAAAGCTCCTGGTCTTGACTTGAGTTGTTGGCTCTTGAATCCTTCCAAGAGCTTGCAATCCTTTTCTCTGGCTATCCTTGATAGAGTATCAAGTCTTCAATGGAGCAGACTGTTTTCTAAGTGATTGCAAGCCTTAGAGGCTCAGCCCTTTTATAGCAGTCCCAATCCTATGGCAGCCGAAATTTGGCTGTCAATTGACAGCTAAATTTCAGCCCCAATCCTAGGGCAGCCGAAATTTGGCTGTCAATTTGACAGCTAAATTTCAGCCCCAATCCTAGGGCAGCCAATTTCGGCTGTCAAGAAATTTATTACTGCTATTATTTCAATCAATTATAATCGGTCCATTAA
>APFE030555781.1:16397-26655 GCA_000404065.3 Pinus taeda | reverse complement strand
ACCACCATCGATTTCTCATACTCGCAGAACCACTCTCTATGGGGAGTGAAGTGAAAGGATGCACCTGAGTCAATCAACCATGCCTCATGATCTACATGTGTACTTGAAGAAGCCAAGTACACATCCCCACCTTCATCTGAGGTGGTTTTCGCCTCTGCAGAAGGAGCATCATCAGATCCCTTTCCTTTATCAGGAGCTTTAGATTTACACTCCCTTCTGAAGTGCCCTTCCTTTCCGCATTTCCAGCACACCACCTTTGTAGGTTTTCCTGGAGATTTAGATCTCCCTCTAGATTTAGATCTCCCACCCGATGACTTATTTTTGTTTCTGTTCTGGGACCGCCCTCGTACAGACAAGGCATCACCATTCTAGTTGTCCATATTTTTCCGTCTCATCTCCTCCGTCAACAAGGCTGAGACTATTTCATCAAACTGCAAAGCAGTTGCATTGCTACCTATTGCAATAACCAGACTATCCCACGAATCTGGTAGAGAACACAACAAACTGATGCACTTATCTTCATCTGAAATTTTAATATCAACAGATGATAACTGACTTACCACAGTATTAAACACGTTCAGATGCTCTGTCACCGAGTCTCCATCTTTCATCCTCAGGTTATACAGTTTTTTCCGCAGGAGCAATTTATTCACCAGAGACTTAGATTGGTACAAATTTCCTAACTTGTCCCACAAAGCCTTCGTCGTAGCTTCCCCTGATACATTCAGCAATATTGAATCTAAGACACATAATCGTATTGTGCTCTTTCCCTTCCGATCCAACTTCTTCCATTCTTCATCGGTCACTCCCGTTGGTTTAGTACCCGGATCTACCGTGATCCACTGATCTTTATCCACCAAGAGATCCTCCATCTTGAGTTTCCATAACTCAAAACTCTGACCATTGAACTTCTCAATCTCTATATCTCCACTACTCACCATCTTCTTTCACCACCAGAATCGATCTCGTAGATCTCCCACTGAATAGGGTCTACCACAGGCCCGAGCGAAACCCCGCAGCAACAAAGGCGTCCCCTTGAAGCCAAAACAGCTTTGATACCAAATGTAGGTTTTAGCCCCGTACAGAAATTACCTGCATACGAATTCTAAATCATAGAAAAATAAACAATGCGAGAGCATAACACATAAAAACACAATATGCACAAAGATTTTCCCTAGATCCCAAAACCGGACTACCAACTTGATTTTTCATTATATTCCTTTCAATGTTACAATACATATTTATACATGCCGAAGCATCCAATACCATGGACTGAAAACCATCACGTCCAATTCCATGGACCAAAAAACCATCGCATCCAATACCATGGACCGAAAAACCATCGCGTCCAAAAAACATGTGCGAAAATCATGCACAAAACCATAGGCTCCTTAAACTATAAGGCATACACTTTGGTGGGTGGCCTATAGGCGAACATTAAGGAAGCATATTCACTTGCAGCATAATGAGGTTATCATGGGTGCCGATATATTCACGAGATCCTACAGATGGTCAAAAGAGGGATAGCAATTTTGGAAGGCACGTGTTCGTTCTTAGCTTAAAGTTCTTTAGGATGTGAAGTTGCAAATTGTTGCTCCACATTTCACTTAATAATGTTTTGCATCAATCTAATTTTCTTGAAGTCTACTTGCTTGAAGCATTTGTATATTTGTGGTCTAGATCTAGACAAAAAATTTCGATTCTCTAAATCTCTATGAAGTCTGTAGTTCCCTTCTTCTTTTTTTCCTTATGAAGGCATGCATCATATATTACCTTACTGCATAGAAATATTAATAAATTGATAGAGAAGAGTAGAAATAGATACTCCAAGTAGTGGCGAGATAGGCATCCCCTCCTCATATATGCCAAGAGTGGTGGCATGCCAAGCATCTAACCTTCTGCCCAATTTTAGAGAGCTTCTATTTTTGATAAATATTCTTATTTCAGCAGAGGACTGAACTTCTAGTGTAGAGGGCTGAACAAAATGATAGCAACCATTTACAAAATATGGGGTTCCTTAGGAAGTCTCAAAAGACAAACTTGACAGTTTTAGACATGGTTTATTGCAAAACCATTTCCAATCCTTCCAAATTCATCCTTGAGAATTCAAATAAATCTTGAAGAGAATAGATTGAGGTAGAATCTTTCGTAACTCAAAAAAATCTTGTTTCTTTGCAACAACAATGGTTACAATTTATTCACCACTCTTTGCACCAAAAAAAGGCCATCTTGTCCCAAAAATACTAACATGTTTGCTTGTAAAGTGAAATGTCTAGATGAGTATCCCTACCAAACCCAGGTCATTTATTAGCCTATTGAATTCCCAATGTGACTTGGATAATTACCCATGCCTTCCAAATGATTTTGAGAATAACTAAACCTATGAGCTTGAAATATCTAGCTCCTCCTACTTTATCGTTGGTCTTAAAATGCTCTTTGATACTACACACATGATCAACATTTCTAATATGGCATGAAATAAAAATCTGCCAAGGCCCATCCCCTCCAATGGATCTTATATTTGTTCAACCATATGGACTATTATGTAACTCAAATATCAGTTACAAGTTTATAATCAAGAACCCCTTTCATTCCTACTAGGTTTTCCTAATCGAAATTCTTCCAAAGTCATCTAGTTTTCTTTATCCAGCCATGGATGGGGTAAAGGAAAGAACAATAGAATTACATATTCTATTATCAGAATTCTATTAACTATCCTAAGATTCGAGTTAGTGGAAGATCTATATGGGACATTTTCTAGATTTCACTTTGAAATCTACATAGCATCCATCTTCACTAATCAACTAGAGACACATCATATGAAGTCAATATGGAAATCCATCTTGACCAATTATTAGCACTTTTGTCTTAACCATAACAATAATTGTTGCTTGAGAAAAAGTGGCAAGGCATTGCATTGTTCTTTTAACTAAATCCTGTGTAAGTTTTGGCCTAAGTGCATAATCTAATATTAATCATTTAACTCTTTATGCAGAAGGATTGCCTTAATTTGACCTTGAATGTGTGTTGTTTCATTAGGGAGTGTACATCCATCTTAAATATTGACTCTTGATCTAGGGAGAAACCTACAAATTCTTCCTGGTTTCTTCCTATGATTATTGTGACAATTGTAGCTAGCCTTCTCATTGCTCTTAATTAATAGTGGGTCCAAATTTGAGCCACCACATGTCAAAATTTTATGTTCTCCTCTAACTTTTCTTTACTTAAACGATATGTCCATATGGGGTTTTTATTCAAGTATGCTTTAATAAGCGTAAATGGAAAATAACAGTTGTCATTGGTGTTTCTAGTAAGTTGTTTTGTTCCTAACATGTTTTGTGAATTTTCATCCATTGGTTTTATTAGTATGTTGTTTTTCTCCTAACATGCTTTGTGAATTTTCAGAACTGTGAGCATGAAGTTGTTGGAGAAGGAGACAGTCTCTCAAAAGGTATAGGTAACACTCACAACATAATGAGGTTATCATGGGTGTTGGTACATTTACAACGTCATGCAAATGTTCAAAAGAGGGATAGAAATGTTGGAAGGAAGGTGATTGTTCTTAGCTTAAAGTTCCCTAGGATGCAAAGTTGGAAATTGTTGCTACACTTTTCACTTAATAATGTTTTGCATCAATCTAATTTTCAGCTTTTTGGAAGCAGTTTTATGTTTCTAGTCGAGATCTAGTCAAAACCTTTCGATTCTCTAAATCTATACGAAAGTCTGGAGTTCCATTTTTTAATGTAATTTTTCCTTATGAAGGCATGCATCATATATTACCTTACTACATAGAGAGATACATAAGAGTATAAATAAATACTCCAAGCAATGGCTAGTCAGGCATCCCCTCCTCATATATTCCAAGAGTGGTGGCATGCCAACCTTTTGCCCAATTTCTAGAGAGCTTCTATATTTGGTAAAGATTTGTATCTTAGTAGAGAACTGAACTTCTAGTGTAGAGGGCTGAAAAAAACAATAATGACCATTCCCACAAGTATGGTGCCCTCAACAAGTCTCACATGACAAACTTGACAGTTCCAGACATGGTTTATTGTAAAACCATTTCCAATCCTTCCAAATTCATACTTGAGTGTTCAGATAAATTTTAAATAGAATAGATCGAGGTAGAATCTTGTGTAGCTAAAAATTGCTTATTCTTTGCTACAACAATTGTTATGATTTATTCACTACTATCTGCTCCAACCAAAGGCCATCTTGTACCACAAATACTGATATGATTTCTTGTAAAGGGAAATGTATAGATAAATATCCCTACCAAATATGAGTCATTTATTGGCCTATTGAATTCCCAATGTGGCTTGGATAATTTACTCGTGCTTTTCAAATGTTTTTGAGAATAACTAAACCCATGAGCTTGAAATCTCTAGCTTCTCCTACTTCATCGCTGATCTTAAAAGGCCCTTTGATATTGCACACATGATCAACATTTATAATACAACATGAAACAAGAATATGCCAAGGGCCATCCCCTCCAATGGATCTTATATTTGTTCAACTATATGGACTATTACATAACTCAAATATCAGTTACAAGTTTATAATCAAGAACCCCTTTCATTCCTTCTAGGTTTTCCTAATGAAAACTCCCCCAAAATCATCTTGTTTTCTTTATTCAACCATGGATGGGGTAAAGGAAAGAACAACAGAATTACATCTTCTATTGTCAGGCTTTTATTAACTATGCTAAGGTTTCATTTAATGGAAGAGATCTACTGGATATTTTCTTGGATTTCACTTTGAAATCTACATAGCATCCATCTCCACTAATAAACTAGTGACACATCATATGAAGTCAATCTGGAAATCCATATTGACCAATTGTGAGCACTTTTGTCTTACCCACAACAATACTTGTTTCTTGAGCAAAAGTGTCAACGCACTACATTGTTATTTCAACTAAATCTTGTGTAAGTTTTGGCCTAAGTGCAGAGCCAATAAAGGACATATTAAGAATTTATCTCTTTAAACAAGAGGATTTCCCTAATTTGACCTTGAACGTATGTTGCGCCATTACGGAGTGTACATCCATTGTAGCTTTTGATCTAGGGAGAAACATACAATTTTACCTTGAATGTGTGTTGCTTCATTAGGGAGTGTACATCCATCTTAACATTTGATCGAGGAAGAGGTCTAACTCAATTGTCTTGAACTCATGCATAATAGAAGAATTTCTAGCATAATAGAATGGGTGGCACCCCATATCAAATATTTCCTTCCTTCTCTAGAAGCATCCCTCGCATTCCACGATATTAAGTTAATAAATATTGAAGGACCTTATTGTTTGGTATTGTGCCAATTTTATCTTTATTCCATTCCACCATATTGAAATCTCCATTCATAATCCACTCAATAGTAGGAAGAAATTGCAATATGTAGTTTTGAAATTTCATCTAACTTATGGAATCATTAGTTGCATAAACCGAGAAAAGAGGCCACACTATCCAAGAAATCACCACGATCAGATGACATATTGGAAATGGGTCCCTATTTTTATACTATGAGGGATTAACCAAGGACCAAGTACATAAATAGAAGAAAGTCCACCCAACAGAATTGATGTAACTCCAAAGATCATTTTCCTTCCCCAGAGATATTGAGATTTTGAATAGAAAGGGAAACAAATATGGAATTTTTGTACTTTTTTGTGAATTGTAATGGATACCCAACCATAAGGAGACACATGCATGCTAGAATCCTCATCTCCTGTGTTGAACATTTATCTTTGAAAGTATTCTTGATTCTAGAAAATTTTAAATGTAATTTTTTTCTATCAAGTTCTAAAACTACTGGACTGCTTGCAGCTGCCTTAGACAAAGATTGTTGTCCTTTGTAGAAAAGGGAGATACTTATCTTCTTGTAGTAGGGAACTATATGGTGTAAGATTATCTGAGGAGCAAACTGTGCATAGACCAACATTTCATGTATGTGTATTGTTTTGGATTCATTTTTATGTCATATTTGTAGTATATTTTTTCAAATTAAGCTAAACCACATATAATAGATAGGACATATTTGGGGTTCCTGCTTGATGAGAATTGACACTGAAAACCTCATAATGGAACCCTTATATGCTTCAGTTACTAGAGATGGAACAATAAATCTAACTTCCATATTGTGACCTAATATAAGTTAAAACTTAGAAGGGCCTCTGGAATACTTTTCCAAGATTTTTCAAGTCAACATATAATCTAGATTTGAGAATCCTGACTGAGAAATACACATCCTTTTGCTACAGAAAGAGAAAGAAACCCACGCTGTATACAACTTCCTAGAAGTACTTGAGGCACATTCTTCTATAATCCTCCAAATATAAGTCAAATTCAACGACATATTGGAAATCCAACCCAACAAATTTGGTAGAACTCCAAAGATCGTTTTGCTTCCCCAGAGATACTGAGATTTTGAATAGAAATGGAAAAAAAGATATGACATTTTTGTACTTTTCTGTCAATTTTTATAGCTACCCAACCATAAGGAGACACATGCGCACTAGAATCCTCATATCCTATGTTGAACATTTATCTTTGAAAGTATTTTTTATTCTGGATAATTTTAAATGCAAAATTTTCTCTTTCAAGTTCCAAAACTACTATATTGCTTGCAGTTTCCTTAGACAAAGATGGTGGTCCTTTGCATAAAAGGGAGATATTTCTCTTCTTGTAGTAGGTCACTACAGGACAAAAGATTATCTGAGCAGACTATACATAGACCAGGCATTACAGGTATGTGTAATGTTTTGGATCCTTTTTTATGTCATATTTGTCGTATATTTTTTCAAATTTAAGCTAGCAACCATATATAATAGATAGGACATATTTGGGGTTCCTGCTTGAAGTGAATTGACATTGGAAAACCTCATAATGGAACCCTTATTGCTTCAGCTTCTAGATATGGAACACTAAATCTAACTTCTGTATTATGAACTAATATATGTTAAAACATAGAAAGGGCCTATCGAATACTTTTCCAAGATGTTTTAGGTCAACATATAATCTAGATTTAAGAATCCTAACTAAGCAATACACATCCTTTTCTCTGCAGAAACAAAAATAAACCTGCTCTGTATACAACTTCCTAGAAGTACTTGAGGTGCATTCTTCTATAATCCTCCAAATGCAAGCCAAATTCAACAGCATATTGGAAATCCAACCCAACAGAATTGATGGAACTCCAAAGATTGTTTTCCTTCACTAGAGATACTTAAGTTTTGAATAGAAAGGGAAACAAATATGGGATTTTTGTACTTTTCTGTCAATTATTATAACTACCCAACCATAAGGAAACACATGCATGCTAGAATCCTCATCTCCTATGTTAAACATTTATCTTTGAAAGTATTCTTGATTCTGGATAAATTTAAATGTAATTATTTATTTATTTATTTTATTTTTATTTATTATTATTATTATTATTATTATTATTATTTATTTTTATTTTATTTTTTGTTTTATTTTTATTTTTATTTTTATTTTTTATTTATTTATTTTTATTTTTTATTTTTTTTTCGTCAAGTTCTAAAACTATTGTAATGCTTGCAACTGCCTTAGAGAAAGATGGTTTTCCTTTGCAGAAAAGGGAGATACTCATCTTCTTGTAGTAGGTCACTACAAGGAATAAGATTATCTGAGGAGCAAACTGTGAATAGACCAAGCATTACAGGTATGTGTAATGGAATACTTTGGAATGTTTTGCAGCTCTTTTGGCTAAGATTAGATTAGGTTAGAGTCTTCGAAAAAAGGCCCCATAAGTTGATTTCTAATGATAGGCATCAACTCCTTGCTATTGAGGTCTGATGGGACCAGACTAGAAGATAGACATGTGATTTCTTGTACAGATTTTTTGGAACCTATCTTTTCATTTGGCCTCCATTACTTGATTTATGTAGACACTCTACATACTCCTTTCCCAATGGGGAAAATTCCTTGAAATTGGATAATACACAAGTATATTGTATGTCCTCAAGGAAGGCTTACAATTGGACGTTTTATGCAAGATGCTTGTACACACTTAAGGCTTGATTAATTTCATAGAAGGAATGAGTTGTCTTGCTATGTTTACTGTATATTTCTATCATACGTATCAGTTTTTCTAATCCTCCATATCATGAAGAAAACCTCTGCTTGCAAACATCCATTCTCCTGCATAGGCATCCAAGCTTTCTAATATGATATCTTTGGACTGTGGGTAAGATTGGTCTCCGAAAAGGAATATATGAACCTTACTTTTGATCTCATTCCAACCACATCCTGGCTGTTCATTTTTCACTTCAATGCCATCCAATCACATTTATTGCATTTCAGACCTCAACCCATATAACAACTGCAATATACATGTTGAATAGAACAATATATGCTATGAAAACTTAAGGTTCCATCTCAAACGTGTATTCTACAGTCAATTCACTCCCCATTGACATGATCCCTACAAGATGTAAATAAGGATGCCAACATAACCATTTCAGGTCCAAAGGGAATGCCTTAAATGAATACCTCTCCCTTATCTAGATGCTATGCATGAAATCATGAGCATGGTAATCTACCTTGGGTGTGATGGAAATATCTCTACTCTTAGAATTATTATAGTGGTAACCTTCGTCCACTAGGCCCAAAATGATTTCATGCAAAGATAAAACCTATCATGGTGATTTGGTTAGGCTAGAAACCTACCATTCCCATTTCCTGAAGGAGTTGAAGGGCCCTGTTTCCCTTACCATTTTGGGCAAAAAAAATATATTTTTTGTGCCTTATTGTAGTAGTTATTATACCTATCTCATAAATTCCAAAGGGCACAAAATGAGAGTTCCTTCATTGAAGGTCAAGAAGTAATTCTAAAAAATAAAACCTATTTCTTTTCCTTTGTCATTACACCTTCAAGTACAAGGATGCTCCATATTGTAATGGTATTATATTATAGCCTAGAAAAGGTGTGTACATCAGATAAAAGTAGTGTTCCTTGAGATATCATGAGTGTTGTTAGGTCCCTATACTACTAGTGTAACCCCTTATTGTTATTAGTGCAAACCCCTTATTAGAATGTTGTGCCCATGTAGTCCCCATATTATTATTATTGTGCCCCATAGAAGTCCACTATTGTTATTGTTGTTCCCTTACATTATTATTGTTATGTTGTCTTTGATTACATTATGACTCCTTAGACTCCTATATATAGAAAGGAGGTATTGTCATTTGTATCATCCAAGAATTGTTCATTTGTGTAATGTAAATGAGGTTTCCCCCTCGAAGAGGCTGATTTCTAAGGCATTGATCTATCTTTTCTATCCTTTTTTGAGCTTTGGATTCTAGGGTTTTGGTGCTCCAAACAGTTCATCGTGGAATTTTCAATATAATTTTTTCTAAGAAGTTTCAAAATTTAAAAAATAAACTCACTTGAGAAGTAAGCATTCTAAACCTTGGGTTCGAAATTCAAATCTTGTCTCGCTATATTTGCAGATATATGATCTGAGGGATTTAGGGTTTTTGCAAGCTCCATAATTCCATCTCAAACAAGTCATTGTGGAAATTTAGCTATAATTTGTTTTCTATGAAGGTTAAGACTGTGAAGCTAAAACCCATTTGCGATGAAATTGTGGTGATGCTCGAGCCCAAATTTCAGATCTTGTTTCACTATATTTGCGGAGGTATAGTCCAAGACATTTAGGGTTTCTGCAGGCTCCCGAATTACATCCCAAATAGGTGACCTAGGGAAAATTGTCCTAACTTTCTCTCTGAGTATCAGACTGAAATTTCGTAAGAAGAAACATAAATAGGACAAAATTTGATTTTCTGTGTATTGTTTTTAGGTCCGAAGGTTGAAACAGTAACACATGGCACTTCGTACAATTTCGATCTATTGAAAGCATATATAAGCAGGTCATATTGGGTGATTGGGCATAACGCTTTCTTGGAGAATCCACTGTTGATCAGACTAGTGTCATTAAAAAGAGGACACATAGGGCTACTGTAGGTCACAATTTCAGACTTTGGAGATCCGGAATTACAGAGTTACAGTTGTTTCAAGATCGAGCTCCTAAAATCAAGAAAAGGCAATATGAGAAAGTTTGATGGCAAGGATCAAGTAAATTGGATATTACAGATGGAACAATATTTTGATCTACATGATGTACAATTGTTACAAAAGGTCCATATTTCATCTTTATATTTAGAATGTTGGGTTGTGTTATATTCTTTCCACATAGTTAACAGGGGGTTTGAGGGGTACCCGTAACCCCACTTTATGG
>APFE030555777.1:3986-19179 GCA_000404065.3 Pinus taeda | reverse complement strand
AACAAAATTGCTATCATCAAAAGGGTTCCACCTCCTCAGAAGGTGAGAGATGTTTGGAGTTTCCTAGGCTTAGCGAGATATTATAGAAGATTCATTAAATATTTCAGTAAGCTAGCCTCGCCATTGTTTGGCCTCTTAGGAAAAGATGTTGAGTTTAAATGGACTAACAACTGTCAAGGGGCTCTGAATGAGTTGAAAGATAAGTTAGTGTTCGCCCCGATCTTGAGAGGCCCAAATTGGGCCCTACCTTTCCACATCCACACTGATGCCTCGAACAAAGCCATAGGGGCAGCCTTAGGACAAGTTGAGGAGAAGCTTCCATATGCCATATACTTTGTCAGCAAAAACCTGTCCAAGGCAGAAATGAACTATACTGTGACCGAGAAGAGTTCTTGGCCGTAGTCCATTCCTTGAACAAGTTCCGACACTACATCAATGGTTATCAAATATTTGTACATACTGATCATGCTGCGATTAGATATTTAATGAATAAGCCTGATGTAAATGCTCGTATCATTAGATGGTTACTTTTGTTGCAGCAGTTTGATTTGACTATCGTCGACAAACCAGGTAAAGAAAATGTTGTTGCTGACTTCTTGTCTAGATTGGATTTTCCTGCAGGTGAAGAAGGAACAATGGATGACCAGATGCCAGATGAACATCTGTTTTCTATTTCAGTACTCTCTCTGTGGTTTGCTGATATAACCAACTACTTGGTCTCAACACAGTTCCCTCCGCATCTATCCTCAAAGGAGAAGAGCAGAATCGTGAGGAAGGGTGCCCCATTCACTTGGATCGGGGGCAACTTGTTCAAACTTGGCCCAGATCAGATCTTGAGGCGTTGTGTTAGGGAGGAGGAAGTCTTTGAATTCTCTAACCTGTCATGTGGACCCTGTGGAGCCACTTTGCGCAGCGAGGGACTGCCTTCAAATTCTACATGCAGGCTATATTGCCACTCTTCTCCAGATGTAGAAGATACATCAGCCAGTGTGACTGATGCCAGAGGCTGGGAACCGACTCCAAGGATGAATGCCTCTCCACCCTCAAGTGACCCTCGAGCCATTTGAGAAGTGGGGCATGGATTTTGTGGGTCCTATCAACCCTCCTTCAAGGCAAATGTCTTACATCATTGTGTGCACCGATTACCTGACAAAGTGGGCAGAACAAAGGCAATCAAAGCAGCGATAGAAGAAAAGGTGGCTAAGTTTTTAAGAGAAAATATCTTCTACAAATTTGGATACCCAAGAGAGTTAGTCACCGATCAAGGAAGCCAGTTCACCTCTAACTTAATTGAAGACTTGCTTGCTCATCACAAGATCAAGCATAGGACTTCCACCCCATATCATCCTCAAGCAAATGGGCAGGTGGAAGCCACTAATAGAGCATTAGAAGGGATTTTGACTAAGGTGGTGAGCAGCAACAGAAAGGATTGGGCAAATCGCCTAGTTGAGGCCACTTGGGCCTACAACACCACTTGGAAGACCACAACCAATTTCACACCTTATGTGCTGGTCTACGGGAAGAAAGCTCCGCTGTCAATAGAGTTCGAGTACAACACATTGAAGATGGCAGCTCATCTGGACCAGATCTCAGCCATGCTCAACGTGAGAGGTTATTGCAGCTGAATGGGTTAGATGAACACAGAATGCAGCCCCTCCTCCACTCAGAAGTGGTTCAACTTCAAAGGAAGATATGGCATGACCGACACCTTAATGAAAAGAAATTCTAGCCGGGAGATTGGGCGCTGTTGTATGACTCTAGACATAAGGATTTCAAAGGGAAGCTGAGGACAAGATGGCTAGGACCATATACAGTGGAGAAATGCACTGACAATGGTTCAGTCCTTATCAGGACCATTGGTGAAGAAGCCATCCCCATACTCGTCAATGGGCATCGAATGAAGATCTACAGGAAACCCCTTTCGAGGCAGGAGTTCAATGAAACTGTGGAAAAATAAGTGCTGGTAATAGAGAAGGGTTCTACCTCTGTTTCGGCCACACCTTGATCATCAAAAAAAAAAAAGGAATAAAAAGATCCCTGGACGAAAACCTCTCTTAGGTGCCCAGGGCAGACAGTAAGGGTAAAAACCTCATGGAGGCGCCCCTGCTGTCTCTCAGAAAATAAAGAATTTGAATAAAAAAAAGGACCTTTGGGTGAAAACCTCTCTGAGGTGCCCGAGGCAGATAGTAGGGGTGAAAACCTCATGGAGGCGCCCCTGCTGTCTATCTCAAAAAAAAAAAAAGAAGAAATAAGGAAAAAGAAGAAAAAAAAGAAGCAGGTTTAATCTCTGAAGAATTATTGCAGGTTGCAGGAATACAGTGCAGAAAAAAAGGTCGCCCAAAACAAGGACAGGGATCCATACCAAGTTACCAGGCATCCTCACAGACACTCCCTCCATGGACACATTTTTTTAGGATTTGGAGACAATCTGGTCGAGGTTCAACCTCCTACAGGAAGTTTTAGTACTTTCTACAGGAAGTTTTGCATTTCTACAGGAAACATCCTGTAGAGCCTTTGGGCAGGCCAGAATCGATTTTGGAGAGGGATTTGAAGCTTGAAATCTATTGATGGGGCATGCAGCCACCCTTTTCTTCCAACCACCACTTGTTTCATCTCCTTCCACCACCATTGCAACAATCTTGTTATGTATTTCTTCATAGTCATACAAGAGTTTTGTTTCCTCAAATTAAAATTTTCTTTTCCTCCAAGTGACAAATCAAGCATGCAGAGGCTCGCACACTCTACCTGTCAAGGCTCCATCAGGACCCTTCATCCTTGAATGCAACCTTGCTCGTTTCAGCATGCATCCCAAGAGGAGAAGCAGCTACAGGATGTCCTATAGGAATCCTGTAGCAGCTGATCCGACGGGAACACATACTATGGAGACACCAGCAGCTCAAATCAGACGGAGCCAGCGCATGCAACATTTACAACCAGAGGGTCGGGTCCCAAAGTCTTGCATACAACATTAGCCATGAAAAAGGAGTTCCAGCGCCTGTGCAGAAAGTAGCAGCAAGCAAATCCATCATTCCACGTCCCGAAGCTTGCAGAACACGTCCATGGCCACACAGGTAAGTGTCTAACCTTATTTGTCGAATTGCATAGACTATACTGAAATTTGCATGACTGTGAAATGTGCAGATTGAACAAGTTCGGTGGCCAGTCAACTTTCCACCCACGACCAGTCAGATGGCCTCGTGGGATCCGAATGAGCCCGGTTATGCCAAAGAGATGGGCAATTGACATGTGGGAAGTGTCCAGTCGGGGAGAATCGACAGTTTGGCAGAAGTGGCGGCGGTTAATGGCAGAGAAAGGATTTGGCGGTTAGAGACACGCTGAAGAATGATGGCTATGATGTTGGTTAATGGATCAGCCTGGACAGCTGACCCCTGCGCCATGAATTGCGCAGTAATTCAAATTGCTCGACCGAATAACTCACGATGAACCGCTGTCATTTGCACTTGCAACCGTTTTGTAGCAGAGTATGAATCCTCCTCTGCAGTTTGTTAGCCTAAGCTTCTCGGCCCATTCCAATGTCCTCTTGTGTCTCAGAGCTGTCTAGAAGCACCGTGACGTCCTCCAAAAGCCAGAAAAGCTTTCTACAGGAAGGAGCTCTACAAGAAACCCGGCATAACAGAGAAACCTGGACTGTCTACGTCGAAGTTGGCAATTCGAAGAGAGGTAGGCCTGAACACACCATTCCCATGCATGATATTTCGAAAGGTGGTGAATTCGACGTGCTGGAGTAGGAAAATTAAAAGCAAGTCTGCGTGTGAATCAAAATAGCAGTTTACTTATGGTTGCATGAAAATTTTTCGCTGGTTTGCGTCCAAGATTTTCTCCACGGGTCCTGAAGAAAATTCCTCCTGTAGAAAAGTTGAAATGCTATCAGGGCTAACCGGTGTGAAAAAAAATGTGAATTTTACATGGTTATATGTATGATGGGGGTGGAAATTGAGCTCTGCACTCTGTCTAGGGAAACCAGAGTCGTCCTTCTGTACACGGGTAGTTGAGTTTTAAAATCGGGGAATTGATACAAAGTAACCTAAGGGATACTGTTTTCAACGTTATGAGGAGGAAAACATACATAGAATTCCCCTTCTGATCAAAGCACATGCCAAAACAGAGCATTTTTTACCATGCCAGGAGGGTTTATCAGAAAGGAACCCTCGGATTCCAAGAAATCGCGAGAAACTCCTGAGGTGGTAGACCTATTTACCCGTGCAAATTGGATGACCTTCTGTGACAAAATTCAAGGTCACGATGATGAAATAACAGAGGAGTTCCTAAGGTCCCTGAAGCCTAAATCAAAGACACTAGCCACTGTAAATTTCAGAGGGTTGACCCTGAAGCTCACCCCACAACTCATTAGCAGAGTCAGTGATCTACCATTGGGGATACCCTGGGATAAAGAGGAAAGGAAATTGGACCAAAAGGCCAAAAAGGAATTCTTCCTACCAGAGGAACAGTTTTCAGAGGATAAGAATGGGGTCCGGAGAGCCAACCTACAGCCATTTTGGAGCGAAGTCAGCCTTCAAATTATGAAATATATTACTTGTGAGGGGTGGTTCAGTGTTGTATACGGCTATCACTTCCATTTGCTAACTGAACTCAGGCACAAGATGGATTTACCCACAGAACAAAAGTTGAGCATCCCCTACTTCCTCCTACAATCCTTGATTAAGTGTGCCACAAAACTGAAGGAAGGGACACCAGACCAGCTGGCCAATCATGGGCTTATCAAGCTTCTAGTAGAATATGCACTCCATACCTATACTGCCCCTCTCTCCTGGGAGATTTTTCGCAATATGTCTAAGGGTGATGATATCCGAATTTTGGCCGAGGAACTCACTTCCTCCAGCAGTGAGGAGAAGGAGCACATTGAGATAGAAAAGAAAGCCAAGGGCTAGGAAGCATCGGGCAGATCACCAAAGAAAGGACAAAAAGAGAAATGAGAGAAAGGCCAAGCTGCTGAGGCCAAAACTGTGGGTGGAAAAATGACACAAACACCCAGGGAGAAGAGATTGCAGAGCAGGGTATCAAGGATTGAAAAAGTCCAAGCAAGTGAAGGCACACCCAAGGCAGCCACAACCAAACTAAAGGAGAAGGCACCCCCAACCAAGCAGGCCAAAACAGTGCAAACTGGTTCTATAGGAAGCCAGAAGGCCATTTCTATAGGAATCCCAAAAACTGCTTCTACAAGAAGCTAGAAAACAGTCAGTACATGACTTTCTACAGGAAGTCTGGAAAAAGGGCAAGGGAAGGAAGAATCTCCTGAGGTTCTAGCTAGGGAGGCAGCAGCTGTTTTGGCCACCCTCAGCACATCTCCAAAGCAAAAAGAAAAGTGGAAGAGGGAGCCTTCCATGTATTTTAAAGCAAGAAGAAGCACAAGGATTAAAACTGGCAGACCAAAAGAGAAACAGTCCAAAGGACCAATTACAATTGTAGACACCCCATCCAAACAAAAGACATCCATCACATATAAGCGGGGAAGCCCGAAGACATCCACATGGAAAGAAAGGATGGAAAAGTTGAACTCAGAGGTCTCTCTACAGGATGCCAAGGCTGCTCTACAGGAAACATTGGCTAGGTTGAAGGAGACCGAAAAGATGGAGGAAAAAGTAGCCAAGTCATCATTAGAGGAAGAGAAGGCTGATACCATTGTAGAACCAAGCCCCCAACCCAGCCTGGGCTCTTACTATAACTTCTTAGAGGCCGGGAAGATCATTCCCCAAAAATTCACAGTGCCACTTTTCCTCGCACTAGAGGAAGAAAGAGTGAGGACCCACACTTGGATGAAGATCGCTAAATCCAAGGGTGTGGCAGATATAGGTCCTTTGGAGGAAAATCTCAAGGAGGCCCAAAAAGAATTGGCAAGGGTACGACATGTGGAGAGATACTAGTAGGCCAAGCTACGGGAAGAGAATGAGCTACTTAGACAACAACTACAGTTATAAGGACAGAGGAAATAAGACATGCCTCACCTCTTGGGAGAACAACAGCAACAGGAGGAGGCCACAACAGCCAAAGATATCATAGAAGAACAACAAGGAAAGGAAGGAATGCAAGTTGAAATTGAGACACTAAATTGGCAACTACAGGAAAAAGAATTGCAAGCAGGTCTAGAGATACAGTCTCTAAAACAACAGATACAAGAGAAGGAGGCCCAACTAGCCTGCATGGACAGTTGGGCAATGGAAGCTCTGCAGTGTAGGTAGCCGACCAAATCCTATGCCCTATACCTCAAGGATCAGTGGCTGCAATTTCAGATCAACACTTTGGCATAGAGAGGTATCAATCAATTCCAAAACCCCCAACAATTCATGGCTTTATGTAACAACAGTTCGTCAGACGACAAGGCCAAGCTATCAGAGTTCTACCTACACAATTTGACCCTTCCCAACATGACCTCATGGGACCCCAACACTACAGTAGGGGACATGCAACTTATGGCCATGACCTCGTGGCTAAACCATGAAGAAAAGAGAGCAGCAAAGGTCAGAAATGTCATGGACCGGGAACTACAGGAACCGCTACTGATTAGAGCAAAGCCAGGGGATCCGTCAGCATTGATATCTGCCCACCAGCACCTGGCAAACAACTCTCAGGCCCTGCTAGATTACATGGATCGTCAAGCTCAGGCCATAGCACATTTTGAGGACATGGAGTGACTTTTGGGGGATAACTATGTTCATGCTTGCACCTATAGGTGGAACACATTGTCCCACAACCTAAAAATCAGAGAATACCACACCCCAACTAGAATGAGGGAGGCCTTGGCACGAGTGCCTCTCTACAAAAAGTCCATGTAGAATCTTTAGGCCAACTAGATAGGCCTCAAGTTAAGTCCACCTTTGCTTTTGGGGTTGTTGGAAGGAGGCAAAGAAGAGGAGGAGCATAGGCAGTGGGAAGAGGTGGAAAGGAAGGCCGGATTCCATGACAGTGAAGAAGATATTACTTCAGAAGCTTGGGATGTGAGGGAGGTGATCAAGGGAATCAAGGATGAGGAGCTGGACTAGTTGCTCAGAGGATGAGCAACCCATTTAGCAGGGGGGTGATGATGGGCCCCGAATTGGGTAACTTATTGGGCTCATTTTGTCTAATTATCCTTGTTCAATCCTCCATTTTTCATAGATTATGCATGTTTTTTAGTATGTTTATGTCATTTGAACGAATAAGGGTGGTCACTCTACCTAGGAGGCTAATACGTGGTTATTTCAGGTTTTTTGGACAAATGTTGGAGCAAAACCAAGCAATCATGGGCTAGGTGGCAACCAAGCTTGAGGTGAGGATTCGTAGGGGGGTTGTCTCTGACATTAAATAGCCCTTCCTCGGGATCTCCACCCTCAACTCCGAGCTCACAGGCCACCAAAACAGATCCTAAAGGCAACCAAGTAGATTTGGGAAGAGGGACTGTCTACTAGCAGTTGGGACAACCAAGTCCCTTGAATTTAGGAGGCCTGCTAGGCCCCTCGTGATGTATAAATAAGAAGGCCTCAGCCTTCATAGTTTACTTTTGAAACTATTGTATTTTTTGCACTGTAGTGCTGTCACTTTCATCTCGTTTTCTTGTAGCCATTGTGGTATAACTTTCTGATGATGACTATTTTTTGATAATGACAAGCATAACTATTTGGTATCAGCTCTGAGTTCTTTATAGGAGCCGTAGCTCTTAGGGTTGGACCCAACCTGAGAGCCAAGGCCTCCTTTATGTATCGTTATTTCTCCTTTATGCATTTGCAAAATTATTTCTGTTAGGCAAATAAAAATGTGCTGATTAACTAGGTCACTGTTGATGGTTAGAAAGGCTTTTGATGTTTAGATTAAGTTGGTAGGATATCAACAGGGAAAAAGCTTCAGAAAAAGGCCAACGAGAACCTTTGGTTTCACCTCTCCCTCATAGGATTAGGGGCTGGGATCAAAGTAACCTTGCTGTCCCAAACAAAAACACTATTTTTGCTTTGCCATGCAATCACTAGTGTGCGATTTTCATTTGCAGAAGTTGGTTACATGTTTAGATCTTTGAATGCTTCATTTCATAGTTAATATACATGGTTTCCTTGCAAATAAAGCTTCTATTCATTCGCTTTACTGTTAGCTAGATCATATTAGGTTGGCATAGCTAGGTCTTTGATTACTTGCAAGTCTTTATTGGTTCAATTGGAAATATACATTGCAGAGCACCTGTACCACTTCTTCATCCATCCAAACTTCATTAGACCCATCTGTTCCATCCCCTAACTGGGTTTCTTGCCTCACATTTGTCATTTTTCCCACATAACCCTACCTTTCTGTGCAAACATTGTTTCAGCGCTCTTTGAACAAATTCAGCCATCTACACCTTGTCTCAACTCCATCCACTAGTCCCTGGACCACTTCAAACCCCTATCCTACCTCCATACCCACTCCTTCATCTTTCCTCACCCATCCATCCTCCAAAATCCCATTTTTCAATATCCTGTAGAAATTTCTGAACATCCTGTAGAAATTCCTGAACATCCTGTAGAACCCCTACAGACTTCCTGTAGAAGCTCGCAAATGAGGTTTCTTGATAGCCAAACTATGTGAAACTCTCTGGAAGGGTGTTAGGGACCCCTTAGGCCCTCTTTGAACCTTCCCGACCTCTTCCAAGCATTTCTTCTCACCGATCCACCTCTGCACAGTCAAGAACAATGAAAGCTTATGCATGATAATTCTGACAACTTATTCAAAAATACAAAAAGGTGTTTTCTTCAGATAGAGGTAGTCTAAACACATGTATTTTACCTTCCTAGAAGTAATGGCATCTCTTTCAGTAGCTTGCATCCTCTTTTTTTGCATCAGTGGGACTAGCTGGTCATATTAGGGTTTGTTAGGGTTTGCGCTTTCTTTCAGCTCTTCGGTTTCTTTTCGCAAGCAGATTAGCTTCCTTCAAGTTAGCTTCCATCCATAAGTTAACAGGCTTCTTCTCAGAGCTCATAGAAGTTGGCTTGAGCCCCTAGTGGACTTGTGCCAACTGACCAAGTGATAGCTGTGGCAAGAGCTAGTACTTGTGCATACAGCACCATCGCTTCCAAGTTTGTTACGAACTACCGGGTTGATAAAAGTAAAGAAGGGAGTCCCAGGAGTTGCAGCATTATTACTGCAATACTGGAACCCACCAGTCGCCTTCGATTTTTAATGAGCCTGAAGTGACAAGTGCTCAGATGGACCTTTTCCTTTAAAGAGTCTGAAAAGGAACGAAAGAGACTACTCTGGAAATCTAGACAGAGGGATTACCAAACCAATCGCAAAACTGCAGAATACTTTTTATGGTACGGTAGTCAATCTTCCCGAATGCTGCGTTCAGTGCATTGCGATCGATAGGGTGGCAGACACGGCTTCCTAAGGATAAAGGATATAGCCTCTGGTGGTCTTCCAATATATACTCGACGATACCTGGGAGCACAAGTTTTTACTGGCACTTGTCGTCTCAAGGAGGAGGAATCACCCAACCTATGATGAAAGCGATAGTTACCAGGCTTTACGACGCTGGAATACTTCTCTAGCCTAGACTTTTAAATGTTGTGCATTAGGTTCCAAAGCGTTTTTATGTTCATTGAATTTATTTTACAATTGATCTTTCTTAGGAAGTTTTCCTTTCAGGTTCACCACGTGATGTAGATATACAACTCCTAAAATGCAAGCTAAGATGATAAACAATCGTTTAATCTTCTTTTTGTAATGAAAATTCTAGCTACTAAGGAAAGAGAAACGAGATTCTTTCAACATAGAGTAGAGAGCACACACTTAGATGCACTGTCCTAAATCAAAATCAACAAGTAGTCTAAATGAAAATGCACATGCATGTATTTGTTTTCACTTTCTTAATGTGTGAATGACAAAAAGAATGCTAAGTACAAATCTGAATCGTTTCAAGCGACAATACTAACGATTTTCTCTTCAAAAGATGGAAGGAAGATAATGATGACACTTTGCGATTTTGAATTGAAAACTACTTTCGACACTTGAAAAGCTATTAATTCAAATCAAATACAAGAGTAACAGTGTAATCGACCATCAAGAACAATAGGATTCTTTTCTTTGACTAAAAACGACACTTGTGACACTTCCAAATCAAAAGACGACAATTTGATTACGCTACTTCTTTGTAAAGGAGAACCGTAAATGGCGAACAAAACATATAAATATTTACAGTTCTTTGTACAATGGAGGTTGAATCATACAAAGGAAGGGAGTTTCCACAGTGGTATACTGATCACAGACAGCAAAACTCCTGAATAAAGCTGAAGAGAGTGAACAAAAAACCAAAATTTGGAAGTAGAAAAAGTCTTATCTGATCATCGCACTTGTAACACAGGGAAAGAGTGATGCATCCCACCTACAACACACGGGAGGTGCGATGCATCCAGATTCCCAAGAGGAGAAGGTGCGATGGTCCAGGGATGAGACTTCAACTTGGTTCTTGGTCACAGTTTGCAGCTTAGTTCAGGGATTTAGGCCGAGCTAATGATAGTCAGTAAATGCAAGTCACAGGGGCTGATCTAATGAGGCTACTTGAGCCACCACCAGGGAAATTAGGATGTTTGCAAATCAATTGTTCAGTTTATAAACAAAAATCGGAGATAGACTAAAGCAGCATTGATCTACTTTTCACTTGCATAGCAAATGCAGTTCGAAGGCTAGCTAGCTTAATTTTAGGCTCCGTCTGTAGTTTATAAAGCAAACAAATATAGACAAGAAAACAAGCTATTCGCTCCCCAGTGGAGTCGCCATTTTGTTATCGGGAAATCTAGTGTCCATGCAGAGCTGCTAGTCCCACTAAGACGGGTAGCTATCTCAGAAACAAAAAAACTAAAGTTACTTTCATTTTCCTTTATGAGAAGTAGATAGGAGAGGAGCAAAGAATACCAACCTTAGTCTTTTGCTTAGTTCCTTGCTTGTTCCTTCTCCCCTTTGACGGATCTTTGCCGCTCCTTCCTTGATTACTCCACTTCAAAGATTACCTGTAAAGTCAAAGCAGCATAATACCTTCAAAGTACAGAGATCTACAATCATAAACAATATAGGACCAGATATAAATTGACCACACAAATGCATATATCATCAAACATACAAGAATGTGGAGGAAAACCTGAATATCTTTATTGATATAAAGATTAGAAGAGAGGATTACAAACCATTGATCTGACCCAGCATCATCCTCCCAGCATGAAAGCCCTTCTTCACCTCATGAAAAGCTTAGATCACCCAACACTATGATGTTCCACCAGGAAACCAACATCACTTCCTTACAAGATGCAAAATTCCAGCCTCTGGATCTCTGGGATGAGGGATCAATATATAGATATTTGCAGAGGTGTGAGTCAGCTCTGGGTTTTTGATTAGTGTCATTCCACTGATAGTTTTTGGCTCCACTTGGAGATTTCATTGATCTCTTACTCATCCCTGGGAAAATTCTGAGAGGCAAGTGTCATAGGAGAAGCTTCTGGAATATTCGATGATCATCCACCTTGCAAACTGTCTCTGCCATTTTTCTACTCTCACCCATTGCACCCTACAAAAGGGCTTTTCAGTTTGCATCGCACTTTTTTCATGTGGCAGGTGAGATGCATCGCACCCTTTGCACTAAGCAGTCTGTATGGTCCAGTTTTGACTAGTTCTGAGCAGTTTTCTATGGAGAACTTCTGGGAGATGATGTAATCAGCTAACCTTGTTCTTTTAGGGTGTGAAACAACACTTTTAGGGACTCAGAAGCCCTTGGTTTACGGACATATATGATTGGGGTTGCAGTGCCCAAATATGTCTATAACAGCGGGCCACCTCCGGTGGGTGGGTCACCTCCGGTGGACTTGGCCCACAGCCAACCCACCATATAAATATGTGCCGTGAATTAAATGCGAGGCCAGAGGGGATTGAACCTGCCTGACCCACGTGGGTCGGCCCCCACTGAGTGGCCCCATAATACTACCAACCAAAACATTAATGCGCCAAATCTCTGCCGTTTAATACAATGCAACCCATATACCATTTAAGTGTAATGAATATGGGTTATGCATAGTTCCAAATGCGCCCAAAACAAATTTTGTTTAAATTTAATAATTCAAATTTTTTAAAAATAATTTTATGCACATGATTAGGGGCTCATGTCCCAAGTGTCGAAAAATGCTCAAAATTGAAAATTCTCAAAATTGGCTCAAACCTAAACAAATGGATAGAGATCATCCTCCCGATTCCAGTGCCGCAAACGGTTCGAAAAACGGTTGCCGTATGCGAAAGTTATGGCAAAAACAAAATCGCCCAATAACCCTTAATTTTTGAATTTTCAAAAAAAATTTAAAAAAGAATATTCCACGGAATATTTCGTTGGAATATTTTGTTGGGACAGACCAATCAGAGGCTGCCATGTGGCAAGCCCAGAGGCCACCACGTGGCCCCAAGCTGACGTAAGCAAGGTTGGGCGTATGTTAAAATTTCTTTGTGGGGTTGGTGATTCAAACCCCCAACCTCCATTAAACAAAGCCAAAGCCTTACCGTTAGGCCACGGAAGGCGGAGTTGAACACATAACGGAAATTTCCATATTTAAGTTTTGAAAATTGCAGGGCGGGAAAATTTGGGGGGCCAGCCCTCCCACGCCATATGACCAAGCCCTGAAACCGTGGGCCATAACCCCAAACGGCCAGCACGAAATCCGAGGATAACCATCACGTGGTCACATACAAAATTTACGGTCAGTTAACTGCAGTTCAGTTGGCGGACTTTTTGGCGGAGCACCAAATTTGGCGGTCTCGCCATAATTGGCGGAGCTCCACTAAAGTTAGCTGGAGTCCTTTTAGGGGAAACTGGCAGTTATCATTAAATGGCCATAACTTTGGCTAGGAAAGGCGGTTTTGGACGATTTTTTTTTTGATTTTGGGTATTTTGGACATTATGAAGCCATTGGAAGAGGTATTTCAGCCATCAAACGTCATTTTCATAGGTTTTTGAGCCGTGTAAGTTCTAGGAGCCACTAGGGCCCAGTGTTGTGAGAACTGTTTCAGGTTGCAGGTATCCATTGGAGGTGAACCAGCAGGCAATCCTGAAGGATTCATGTGTTATGAATCTGATTTCATAGTCTATTTCACCTGTAGAGACTTCTATTCAGCTGTAAATTAATTTTGAGCATTTAATTAAAACGAGGACTGACCCATTTGGGAGCCCTAGACCCAGCAGACATAGCCCAGGAGGGGTGAATTGCTTCATCAAATTCTTTTGCATTTGTGGTTGATTTATTTTGTAGAACAAATTCATTTTAATGTGTTAAATAGTAAAAGGAAATATTTCTTCTATGCTTTAATGGATCATGAATAGTTGAAAACTTCATTTGTTTCTTTACTGCAAGACATGGGAATGTTTAAAACATGTTTACTACTGAATTGAATACCTTGCAAACCTTTTTCAAGTAGTTTCAAATTCAGATCAAGTTGGTATCAGAGCCAAGTTTTTGTTTCTTTGTATCAAAATCAGTGAAATAAGCTATAGACAAAGCCTGAAATGAGCCAGGAAGCCTTCGAAATGCTCTTGTTATACAATTGCAAAGTAGATAAATGCTCTTTCAGTCAATATCTGGTGTAGTGGTCTTTTGATTGTTTTTGTGCAAAGATCTTCTAATTGTCTTGCAAGTATTGATGCTTACCAGGTTGAGACTTAAAACAGGGGAAGGACAGTTGAATAGAGAACGGGAGAATCCTCAGTCAAGGAGGAAGGCCAGAGAGCCATCGCCTTCACCTTCAATTTCACCCTCAAGAGTCTCAGCAGAAGCTTCAAGAATGTCTGAACATGAAGGAGAAATTCCTCAAAACACGGATCCAAGAGAGGAAGAAAGAGTCTTCAGAAAGGCTTTCTTGGACCTCACTAAAATGGTGAGGATATTGTACCCAGAAACAAATGAGAAATTTGTTGGAGAAGGGTCCAAACATCCACTTGAAGGTGAGGGTTCTTCAAGAGGTAAGAAGGATGATGATCATTCCAAGAAAGGACATGGAGGTAATGGTGATCCACCACCCCCATCGTCACCTCCTTCCTCTTCATCCTCGTCTTCTTCTTCTGTGCATAAATATAGATCCTCTGGAAAAAGTCCTTTTTTGAAGCTTGATGTAAAATTCAAATTGCCTATGTTTAATGGTGTAAAGTTTGACAACTGGATTAGGCAGTTGGAGGTTTACTTGAGGATCCAGAATATGCATGATGATGCCACAAAGATTCAGTTGGCTTCTTTGAGAATGGATGGAGCAACATTGGTCTGGTGGGAGGCCAAGACCTAAGAGGAGATCAAGAAATTTGGTAAGGTTACCTTAACATGGACTGACTTTCTGTTAGCCATTAAAAAACAATTTTATCATCTTGCTCACATGCAGAAAGCCATTATGAACTAGCAAAATTTCAGACAACTTAAGGGTCAGAGTGTCTAAGACTACACCCAAGAATTTAGGAGAAGAGCTCCTATGCATGTAGTGACAAGTGTGAAACATGCTTTCCAATGGGGAGGCAAGCAGCAAAAAGCTTTCGAATCTTTGAAAGAGAAGATTAGTTCAGCTCCGGTCCTTGCATTACCGGATTTGAGACAGCCATTTGAGATACAAACCGATGCTAGTGATTATGCCATGGGTGCAGTTCTTCTACAACATGGTAAGCCTATTGCTTTTCATTCTGAAACTTTTAATGGTGCTGTTGTAAATTATCCTACCTATGATAAGGAGTTGTATGCATTGGTACAAAGCGTCAAAAAGTGGAAACACTATTTGATGGGCAAAGAAACTGTTATACATACCGACCATCAGCCCTTACAGTACTTGCAATCACAAAGCAAGTTACAACAGTCACGACACTTCAGATGGATGGGCTTCTTGCAACAGTTCCATTTGGTAATAAGGTACAAGAAAGGTACTCTGAATAAAGTTGCTGATATGCTTTCAAGGCCTATTATTGGTGCTATTACTTTACTTAAGAATGATTCCATTGTACATGATAGTTACATAGAAAAGTATGCATCTGATGATGACTTTAAAGATGTGTATGCTAGCTTGAATAAAGGGAATCATGTAGAGGAAAATGACTATCACATGCATAACAATTTGTTGTTTCACTTGGGAAAGTTGTGTATACCACAGGGGGAGAGAATAAATGTCATAAGAGAAGCTCATTCTTCTCTTATTGCTGGCCATTTTGGTGTAA